>JANAVB010006796.1:5196286-5336695 GCA_029216955.1 Iris pallida
CGATATCCAACCCGCAACCCACTGGTCCTTATATGCAGTAGCAACAACTGCTATTAGATGGGCATGCGGACCAATCAATCGTACTCGCAAACCTGATACCCGCTAACCCTATATTTTTAAAAACATTGTTTCTCTTCAACCATTGGCCGCATCCCTGCTCGAGTTGCAGGCAACATAGAAGCTAAAAGCATCTCCAACCCTATTGTCTTGTTAAGTGTTGTGAGTCTTAGATGGCTCCTATGTGGCATGAGCAACAAGACATTGTCTTGTTTATGTGGCAAAATTATATCTCAAATGACAATGAGATAGAAAAACTCTCTTCAATGCAAAAGTATTGAGAAGACAATAAAAAGTATTTTTTCCAACTTCCAAGGCAACTTTTAAGACAACTACTCATCTTCTTTCTTTTTTCTAATATTTTTATTCATAATTGATGACATGGAAGAGAAGACATTGTTAAGTGCATTGTCTAGAACAAGACAATCAACTTCACAATGTCTTCTTTAATTTTTGTCACATAAACTTCACAATTGACTTGACAATTGCATTGGAGAAGAACTTTTGAATAAAATTTTGTCATTCCTATGTGGCATTAACTTTTTTTCCAAAGTCACAATAGGGTTGGAGATGCTCTAAAGGACATGCCTGTACGATCGGTACAGGCGAACCCCCCCCCCCCCCCCCCCCCCCCCCTCTCACCTCTCCACCTATATTAGCCATCACATTCTCATCTTTTCCTCTATCTAAAACCCTACCCGCAATATCTCCTCCTCACAACCTTTTCCACCTTCCCGTGCAGCTCGTCGTCGCCGAAGACAGTGTGCGGCAACGCCGGCACAACGATTGCCAACCCATCTCCACGCGAGCGCGGTTGCAACAGACGTCCTGGAGACTTTCGTTTTTGACATCTTCCACTCGTCCAGGCTAGCCGCCCACGTTCCTGGCAACGCCGACGACTCCTTGGCATGGCGACACCTTCCTCCGGTGACTCGACTAGCTCCATGCACCGCTCTTTCCGGAGAAACCACTCTAGGTACTCCAGCCTTGCCACTCCATTTTCATTGCTAATATTTAAAACAAGATGACAACTAGATGTTAATCTATGTTAGCCATTAACGAACACAAACATCTGTTAAAGAGAATGACAAAGTAATTTGGGTGTGAGTCCATTTGTAAGAAGAGAGCTTTCCATGTGTTGTATTGTGTTGTGTAGGAGACCACCATGCCCTACTCTAATGGTTGATAATGAATGTTTGATGGCGGTATTGAGTCTAACACTGGTTGCATCCCATTAGAATTGGCAATATTAAAACGGGTATGAGTAGGAATGAATGAATGCATTAGTAGTAGTTAGTTTCCTTCTCATACTAGTATAGGGGTGTATCTGTAAATGAACTCTTCAACCAAATAGACAGGTTGTTTTATGAGAAGGCAGAGTGTGATCTATATGAACATTCCTTGAGCCCAATAGTGCATATCCACTATCAAAAAAAAGAAGGTACAATACAAACTATATTTTTATGATGTTGATGGAGGAATCCTTGTGTGTATTATGGCCCCACTGTTGAGGTGTTAGACATGGTAGATTGTGTTCCTTACTAAGAAATGAAAGCAGTTTAGACATTGGGTTGTAGTGTAGCATTACTGGCATTGTACATTTATAGGCCCCCTTCATGATGTATTGAACTCAACTATTGTTGTCTTATGCTAGCAGTAGATTGTGTGTGTAGGTTGGAAAATAGATTAGTTAGCAGTATACTCCTAGTTGACGTTCTAGGAGTATGGCAGAAGGTAGTAAACTATGGTATAGGGAGGAAAACAATGTGGAATAATATAAACCATAGGAGAGAAAGGCTGCAAGTAGTGATGTGGTTGTGCATGGAACCATTTGGGAGTTTGAAGGAAATAGATGCAAGGAACTGATGAAATCATAATTGGATGATTAATGTAAATGATAAAATGATCTGCTATGATTGTGGAGAAATAATATGTGCATAGAGGACTTATTTTGTGATGTATGCTTACGCATTTAGATATGCATACGTGATAAAGAATTCTTTCAATTAGCTTTTATAAATGGAACCTCTAAATTCCTATAGTAAACATAATAGTATAAAATAGCATCTACCTATATATATTATAAATTAGTAGAATCAAGTTTTATTCATTTTCTTCTATAAGATATAATTATAGCTAATATAATTAATTAATTAGTTTCTAAATATTAACCTCTAGGTCTTCAGGACTCTTCTGACTTGGACATGGGACCAGCTCATCCACTTCAGCATCCGGAGCCAGACAAGTGTTCCTTGCTATATTTGCACTTTATTTATATTTGATTTTCTAAATATCTGTTCTATTTATGGTAATCGTACTGACGTAGGACCGTCGATCGATACTTTGCGTCCGAGGCAGATTCTGGTACAAATGTACGCTAGTAACGTCTAGTATCGGTCATTAGAGGCTGCTATCGATACCGTGGTTGTACCAACCTAGATACACCAGTACCATAGGATACTATTTCACACTATCATTTTTTCAGACTTCTTGTATCCTGATGTTGTCAGGAAGACCAGAACCTGTGTTGGCTAGATGATGCCGATTAGATTGCGTCTACTTTAATATTTATGACCCGACTGTTACTATTAAAGGTTCAGATCAAACGAGTCATGAATTCGACTCGTGCGGTCTCATAGGGAGGGAAGGACAGCTATTAAATGCTTGGGCTACCACGCACTATATATTCCTATTCACCGGGAGACTCTATTATCGGAGCTATGACACTGTATCCCGGGAGACTCTATACCGGAGCTACAGTTTTTATATTAGAAAGCTCACGTATCGAACATTGTCCTCAATATTACATATCACTTAGAATGGATGTTACTAGATTCACCCTACCTTGACTGCAGTTTAGGTACACAGTTTTATATCACTTATTATGTACCTTGTTGCGTCCTGCTGAGGACCTGGTTTCCCTTCAGGTTTGTCGTACGGTCTACAGAGATCTCTGCTGAATTGTTGATGAGCTTCCATTATATTTTCATGTATGTACTCTTTGCAGGTATTCACTCTTTCGTAGTTTAAATGTTTCATTTTCTGCTATTTGTATGTGCTTAGTAGTCTAGTATTTATAGACTCATATTTTCTTTTCGAGTTTATTCGGGCAAATATGATTATTAGGCTGCAGACTGGTTCTCATATTTCTCATTCTTTATGTACTTGTTCCGTGGATTGAGCTATAAACATGTTATAGTGGTAGCTACAAAAATCTAGGACAACTTTGCGTATTCAGTTTTGGACTGGAGTCCACTTTGGTACGTAGCTGGCCATTGCCACGTGGCCTAGTCCTATAAATTTTGGGACTGGGGCATGACAAGTGTGAAAATAGTTTTTTGTCTTGTGAAAATAGAATGTGTATACTTTTAAGTTTCATACTAGTTCTTGTCTGCTGAAAGTGACTTTCAATATTTAGATAGGTGATATTCTGTATAGCTATGAGAAAGATAGTAAAATAAAAGGGTTATTTAGTAATTGGGTCTCATATAATATATGATATTAGGATTTGGGTCTCAAATTGTCTGGCATAATTAGATATATCGGACAATGAGAGACCCAAATACCGGACAATTTAGAGACAAAATCCTAATATCACATATTATACGAGACCTTATTACTAAATAACCCCAAATAAAAAGTTTTTCTTAGTAGGTTTTTCCTAATAATAATCCATAACGAGAAAATAATCTCAATTCATTGTCCTGTGTTACTGGTAAAGTTTTTCCTAGTAAGCTTTCACTAATATCTCATTCTTACTCGGCTATTCATTCACTAGCCCCATCCGTGCTCTGCAATGGGAACGGGGCACTACAACAAGCCGCGTATTTGAGTGTGGTTACTTTTTTTTCCACCCACTAATATCTGTATATTCTTTTGGGATATTCAGCCGCCAAGCACATGTTTAGCTCGTATTTTGGACTTGACATTTGCTTATGTGCTATGTGCTTACATAATTTGTATATCTAGACTGCATCTAGAGCTGATCATGTATTACCCTTATACTCTTGCTAGTATCTCATTTTGTGCTACTAGCCTCATGATCATCTATATAATATAGTTTGGGACTCTTTACTGTCTTATATATATCTGATGATCATATATCTTGTATCTTGTTGATTGTTTGTCATTAAGACACCTAAGATTGCTTGACCTAGTATTGAATGTTGGATTGTAGGATAATCCCATTTCTTTCTACAGTCGTGACTATATCCTGGGGTACCGGAATACAATAATATACCTAGCTGGCTTTGTATCGTCCTAGTCCTCTAGTATCCTGGTTCTGGGACTTGCAACCTACCTTGTGATATTGGTACTTAACTTCTGGCGTACGTACCTAACTTGTGATATTAGTATATAGGATATCGTGGATGAACTCGTCGGTTTAAGACGAGTACGTAGAGATGGAGCATGCCTTGTTCGAATCTCAGTGGCACAAACAACACATGTAACGAGATTGCATGCAAACATATACAAAAGTAGAGATCAAAAGTTAACCGAAGTGACAGTTAAAAATAAATCACATCAAGTAAAAGTTGAATAAATTTGAAGACTATGGACGTGAACCACATCAAAACGGAGTTCGAGGGCACAGTCAGTGTCAAAAATGGAGATTCCATGCCAATCAAGTAAAAATAATTAATGAGTAAGAAGGGGCCACATGTTGGTCGTGGCTGACATTGTTTCAATCAAGAAAAAAAATAGGGAGGGGTGGGGGTAGGGTGATGTAAACAAAATTTTTTGGGTTTATAGGTGAATTAATTTCTAACTTCCAAACGAAAATTATATTAAAAAAAGGCCTCATGTGAGGGGCTTTTAAATTTTCTACTAATCTTTAGTATCATTATACATATTGTATTTATGAAAAGTGGAATTAAGTAGTGTCAAATTATTATTTTTTAATTAAAAAAATTAAGTAGTATCATTATTTTTTTAATTAAAATTTAGTATATATCCGTTCTCCTTCAAACCCCTAGGGCTTGTTCTCCTCCAAACCCCTAGGGTTTGAAGCGCCCCCATCATATTCATCATCCCATTTCTTCCGTTCCAGTTACCGCACCTCAAGAATAACCCCTTATCTATTCCTCTATGATCTCCACAGCCGATATGTTCTATTACTTCCTCCATTACCCGGGATTAAGCCATGTCCTCAAACAGGGAGGTGGTAGAGAAGATGTCATCTTTCTTCCACCTCCAAGGACCTGCTGGTGTGATCTCTCTCTCCGCGAGGGAGAGTTTGGTCCCTCATCACTGGGCATCCACAATGGTGGTTAAACCCTATTCCTCTCACTGCTTTTTGCGAACCGCGCTTGCATCCATCCTTACCAAGTTATGGAAAACTGTAGATCCCGTTCACGTATCTGATTTGGACATTTAAACGAGATCGTTTTTTGGTCAACTATCATCAATAGAGGAGGTTGATCGGATCCTTCTTGAAGCCCCTTAGAGTATCAATGACGATCTTCTGGCGATTGAGAAGTGTGATCCAAAAAAATACCAAAAGAGTACAAGTTTAATATGGCTGATCTTTGGGTACAACTTCACAAGATCCCTCCGAAGTTCCTCAACCGTAATGTGATATCCCGCATAGCGGAAGCCCTAGGCTCCCCTCGGACTGTTTCGACTGTAGAAGAAAGACAATGGCGTACCTTTGCGCACCTTAAAATACTGATTGATATCTCTAAACCACTGAAGAAGTCCATATCCACCAATGTTGAAGGCTGCATCATGAGTCAGGTGGCAGTTAGGTATGAGAGATGCCTCATCTATGTACATTCTGTGCCAGGGTTGGACATTCATACCTACACTACCCTGAGAAAGAAAGGTTCGAATCTCTCATTGGCGAAGACGGGTCAGAGGATGAGATTAACAGAATCAAAGAGCTTCTCCGGCCAAGGATTATAGAGGATCAATATCGTGCTGAAGCGCAGAGAATATTTTTGCGAAGGGATGTGGGTAGGACTTCCAACCCGGAGCAAGACGCGAGCCGACACCAAACAACTGTACGGATCCGTATTTGGCCTCTTCCCCCACAGCACCAACGGTGGGGCCATTGTAGCCAGGTTGCGGATCTACACAAACAATACACCAACTCGAACTCAGAGAAAACAACAAACTGTTGTCGAATCCATACCTGAACGGGAACAAGAGCCAAGATTGCAACACCTCGTGGAAGTTGACAAAGGTAGTTCAAGCAATGGTCGTACAGTGTTCACGAAATCCTTGCAGGTTAATAAGGATGGTGGGTCTTCGATAGGTCACGAGCATAATACTTTTCATTCGATGGAGACTGAGCCCAAAGTCTTACCAGAACAAAATTTACCACTGCTATCATCAGAGAGTACCATAAGGGACTATGGCGATGGGGTAACATAAGAGATACTGAACAAGAATGTTCAGTCTGCTTTCACCTTCACTGAACTCACTCCTGAACCTCTCCACCAGCAATCTCCCAAATCTACCATTAAGACTCAAGAGGACAGCTCCATTCTCAAAATGTCCAGTATCTTACCATCTGATATCTATAGCTCCAGTGCTGTTATAAGGCCAGCACTGCCCGCAAAATTCTCGTGGAAGCGCCTAACACATAAAACTCCTCATGAGATGCTCATGTACCCGACTGATTCCACCATCCTTACTAAGCGTCCGTCCCCAGTCATATTGGACAAGCAGGAGAACAAGAAATGATACTCCAGTTACACATCTAAGAAGAATACTTAATAGGTCATGGCGACTGACCTTCAACAGCCGTAAGGCCGATGTTAGTGCTCTCTTGGAACTGTCGAGGTACGAGAAATGTCTCGACAGTCCAAACTCTCTGGTCATTTCTCTCCGCCACTCGCCCCACCATCTTCTTCATCGCAGAAACTATGTCCAGTCCATCACACACCGCCACCACCCTCCCCAAACTAGGTCATTCAATTTGCTTCTCTGTCCCACCAAAAGGTCGCTGTGAGACTCGTCTCACTGTATCAGTATTTATGTATGGGTACATATTTTGATCCGTATTTCGTATTTCTTGGTTTTCAAATATTTTAATTTTTTCAAAGTGTAGCTTAAACTTGACTTGGTTTAATTGGTTCGGTTCAACTTGGTATAGGGCTTGGTTTGGTTTAGGTGGGTTTGAGATAAGAAGGTTTGTATAAAACCCAACTCCTCTCTCTCTCCTTTATTGTTTTCATTCTCTTCATCCTCTTCCTCTTCATCTTCTTCCTCAAACCTAAGGCAAGTACATCTTGCCGAATGTTGGACAAATATTATTTTGTTTGTTCTAAACTCTTTCTCACATGATTCTAAGCATCTTTAGAACTTGACATTTTTTAATTTGGTGGATAATTATTTGTAGATCTAAGTTTATAGCCTTTTCGGTTTTTTTTGGGTTTTGATCTATTAAACTCTATTATTTTCAAGTTTTGATTGTTCCATGTTGTAGAGAATTTGATTTTACCCAAAATGGACCTTTGAAAAGTTAGATTTTGACTTGTTTTGAGGTAGTTATGGCCAAAAGTATTTTTGGCCATTTCTATGTTCATCTTTGCTGATTTTGGCTTGGACGATGAATAGTTCTGCATAGTACCCGAGCCGTATATGGGAGTGCCATATAGTGCCGCATAGTGTCCGAACTGCATATGGGAGTGCCGTATAGTGCCGCATAGTACCCAAGCCGTATATGGGAGAGCCGCATAGTGCCGTATAGTGCCCGAGCCGCATATGGGAGTGCCGTATAGTGCCACATTGTGCCCAAGCCTTATATGGGAGTGCCGTATAGTGCCGTATAGTGCCACATAGTGCCCGAGCCCCATATAGGAGTGCCGTATAGTGCCCGAGCCGTATATGGGAGTGCCGCATAGTGCCGTATAGTGCCCGAGCCGCATATGGGAGTGCCGTATAGTGTCGTATAGTACTCGAGCCGCATATGGGAGTGCCGTATAGTGCTGCATAGTGTCCAAGCTGTTAGGGTTATATAGTAAAAGTATCACTTTTTTAGTAACCTTATTTTCTTAAATTTAGAATGAGAATCATATGGGCAAATGTTTGCATATTGTATTTGTTGCAAGTTTTAATACAAATGTCTGATATTCTATATTGTAGATAATATGGTGTGTGGTATCACATAGAAGATCATATTATCAGTTTCCTATGGAGTATATAAATAGTTTACAACCTAGATGGACTTGGACAATCTATTGGAAAGGTTATAGTATAATCTGGTATTAGTCTATCTTGACTATAGGTTTACACTAGTACACTTTGTGTGTATTGAACAGGACCACTTGAGGTTGTTCTCTTTGTACTGACTACATAAGAGAACAAATACCTCTGTTATTATGGATGCTTGTGCTCTTAATCCGGATATAATAACGGACATGTATATGCAGTGTGCATTATTTTGACTCATAAAAGAGTGAGATTCATTATGGATCAACAACCTCTATGAATTGGGTAATAACATTATATGTATGATGGGCTATTGATTATAAATGGAATCCATGTTTCGATACATCGGGTTGATGATATCCCCTTAAGGAGCCCATAAGGATTGTCATGTAAACCCTGCAGGTGGATTATATCCGACATGACAAATAAAGTTGAGCGGTACTACTTAAGGATAAAAGATGTCGAATCAATATAGTTGTCAGTAACTTAATTTGATCGACGGACATACGATATCTTAATATGGGAAGCCAAACGAGCATATAATAAAAGGAGCCCACAAACACAATTTGGAATTAGGGAGGTAGTGCAACAATAGCTCATTAGTGGACCGAGGTATTGTTAATAGGCCTGGATTGTGTGTTCGGGCTGAACACGGGATATCCAGATCCGTTAGGAGGCCTAACCCTAATTTTTCCTCATGGTCCCTGCCGTAGCCTATATATATTCTCTATTCTCTGGCCGCCATATTACCGATCAGAAATATGAAACTTTCTCCAAATTCGTGATTCACGTAAGGAGAGAAAGAGAGGGCTGCCAAGGAGAAGAAAAGGTTGAGAGATTGTCGTCCACATGACGTCCAACTCGAGGAAGGAATACATGCAGAAGATCTTGGGGTCGTCCTCTCGAGATTGCCAGAAATTACTTGTCTCCTTTCTGTCGCAGGTATAATTCATGAACCCTAGTTTCCGCCTATGAAGGTTTAGAATACGTATTAGATCTGTTTAACTTTCTATCGATCAATATGCACACCAAAGAAAGGGTCCTGGGAATCCCCAGTTCCATCAATTGGTATCAGACCCACTTTGGATCTACGTATTGATTGATACGTCCATGTTGTCCAATAAAACCTGCGCTGTGTAATAGTCGGTAGATGTAGATCTGTTCTAACTCGTTTTTGCAGGCATCTTAGATCCAACTATTATGGTCCAATGCATGTTTTTGATTGTGTTGTTTAAACCACGGACATGTCGTGGATGTTGTTGTTGCTGTGGATGTAATTAAAATCACGAGGGTTGATCGTGCTTATTATTTTAATTTTGCAATCTAGATTATATGTGAACTTCTTCGGGAGGCATAGGATTGATGTAATTTTTATTATTTTTGATCAATCGTGATGGTGGTGGTGGCTGTTTCTGACGTCGAACGAGATGCTGGTTTTAAGCAGTCCAAAGGCAGACATATAATTTTCGATGAAGAAATCGACAACCAAAACCTTAAAAAAAATTGTGGCGCTGCCCCGAGCCCCGCGACCTGACCGGGCAGGTCGAACCTCTAATAGATCTGCGCAGCGCCAGATTTTGGATTCGGATAGTTGAGGACGGAGCAGCAAAGATGACCATAATAGTTGAATATTTTCTCTTATTTTTGTCATTTTTCTTTTTCTGATTATGCATGTTTATTATTGTGTGGTTACTTTTTTGAAAAACCAAGCCTATATTAATAATGGACAACATGGACATAATATCAACTAGTAGAAAAACCCTCATTGTTAAATAACTAAGTAGGAGAGGATATTTATTTAGTTTAAATCCTATGGTCTCCATTACTGGTTTGTAGGTGATGTAATTATACTTGCGTGTTGGCTATAGTGCTTTCCTCCATATCGAATGAGTTTAATTATGGATCACCAGTACAAACTTTCTTAGGGATAATTGTAGAAAGTTACCTAGTATGTGTTCACTTCTCCATCTGAAGGAACTCATTACAAGGTAATGGACTTAGTATTAAGTAATGGTATACACTTAGATACAAATAATGGTATCCTCCCCATCGGAGTCACTGCTATTATTTGTATGACCAGAGCAAGACCAGCATATTAATTTTATTTGTCATAAAGTTATGTTGACATGATAGTAAAATTAATAAGAAAAACCTACTTAAACAAAGTTGAATTTGTATACGTCCACACTATCGTGGCATGCTAAATTCATGGTGTTCAAGGTGTTGGTGAATTTCTTATTATTGTTTTGAGGGAATCAATATTTAGTTAATTCAAAAAGTTTTTTTGTCCTACATAATTTTATTTATGTGATTCTCAGGATTTCAAAAATGGGTTCTTTCAGTCCACTTATGGTGATTCTTAAAGAAAACAAACTTACTGGACCTAATTATATTGACTGGAAACGTAATTTGGATATTATTCTGACTGCTGAGGAGTACAAATATGTACTTGTTGAGGAATGTCCACCTAAGCCTGATGCTAACTCTGATGAAGAGGTCAAAGAGGCTTATAAGAAGTAGAAAAAGGCAGATGAGATGGCGCGGTGTTACATTCTGGCATCTATGTCAAATGTACTGCAACATCAGCATCAGGCCATGGCCACTGCTTATGACATGATGTATAACCTCAAGGAACTCTTCGGACATCAGAGTAGAGCAGCTAGGCAGTTTGCTATGAAATGTTTGATGAATACAAAAATGGCTGAGGGTATACCAGCAAGGGATCATGTTCTCAAGATGATGGGTTATCTGAATGAGATGGAGATCCTTAGAGCTAAAATCGATGGGGAATCCCAGGTCGATATCATTCTCGGGACTCTGCCTAAAAGTTTTGACAATTTTTGCCTTAATTACAACATGAACAAAATGTTGTATAGTTTGGCAGAACTTGCAAAAGAGCTACAGGATGCTGAATCTCTCTTTAGGCAGAGTGGTCATATTTTTGTTTCTAAAAAGGCTTCTACTTCTAAGCCAAAAGGCGGTAAGAAGAAGAATAGCATTCAGAAACAGGCAAACTCAGCAAAGAAGAGCATGGGACCTCAAGGCGCGGTAAAAAAGCCGAAAGACAAATATTTCAATTATAAAGGGTCAGGACATTGGAAGACTGATTGTCCACTTCTCAAACAAGGGAACAAAGAAGGTATATCTCATTTACTAGTAGTTAAAACATGTTTAGCGGTGTTATCTACCGGCACCTGGTGTGTAGATACAGGAGCCACTAATCATGTCTGCAATACATTGCAGGGGTTCCAGAAAACCAGACGGCTCAGTGATGGAGAGATATGCTTGTTCATGGGTGATGCTACAAAAGTATCGGTCGTTGCATTAGGAGATGTTACTTTATCTTTTGTTATAAATAAGTCTTTGACATTGAGAGATTGTCTTTATGCACCTTAACTTAGAAGGAATTTAGTTTCTGTTTCTATGTTAGTTAAGGATGGATATTCAGTTTATTTTAATGACAATATTGTTATTAGAAAGAATAAACATTTTATCTGTTCTGGTGCATTGGTATTTGTATGTCATTAATCCTATTTCGCCCACAATACAACTTATGGAAATGAATAATATGTCATCTAACTTAAATAAGAGAAAAGAACATTCTTGTATGAACCAAACATATCTTTGGCACTTACGATTGGGACATATTAACCTAAGAAGGATTCAAAGACTGGTTGAAGATGGACCTTTGAGTTCATTGGAAGTGGAGGCACTACCAGTATGTGAATCCTGCTTGGAAGGTAAAATGACTAAAAGGTCTTTTACGGTAAAGGGGTATAGGGCCAAAGATGTGTTGGAATTGGTTCATTCTGATTTGTGTGGAACCATGACTATCCAAGCTAGAGGTGGCTTTGAATATTTTGTCACATTTATTGACGATTATTCAAGGTGTGGATACATTTATTTGATGTGCCGTAAGTCTGAGTGCTTTGAGAAATTCAAAGAGTACAAGGCTGAAACGGAAAAACGTCATAGAAAATGTATCAAGTCATTACGATCAGATCATGGTGGCGAGTACCTCTTTGGAGAGTTTAGGGATTATTTATTAGAGACTGGGATTGCATCCCAATTGACTGCACCTGGAACGCCCCAGCAGAATGGTGTAGCTGAAAGAAGGAATAGAACTCTTATAGAGATGGTTAGATCAATGATGAGTTATTCGGATTTGCCAGATTCATTTTTGGGATATGCCTTAGAGACTGCAGCTTATATTTTGAACTTGGTTTCTTCTAAGTCAGTACCTCTTACTCCCACAGAGCTGTGGATTGGGCGTAAGCCTAGTCTGAAACATGTTCGCATTTGGGGTAGTCTAGCACATGTGCTGAATGAGAAAGCAGATAAGTTGGAATCTCGTACAGAAGTACGCTTGTTTGTAGGCTATCCAAGAGGAACAAAAGGAGGTTTATTTTATATTCCTAAGGATCAGAAGGTCATTGTTAGCACCAATGCCCGATTCTTAGAGGAAGACTATGTGATGAACCATAAACCCACAAGTAGAGTTATTCTAGAAGAACTGAGACATGAGACACCAAGTACTTCAGTACCAACAGTACAAGAGGATGAACCACAAATAACTGCACAACGTGTCACAAATGTTACACCACAACCGATAATGCCTCGTCGTAGTGGGAGGGTTGTGATACAACCTCATAGATATATGTTCTTGGGAGAGTCGTCAGACTTCGTCCCTGAGGAACAAGATTATGATCCCTGTACCTACAATAAAGCACTCCAAGATAAAGATGCAGAGTCTTGGCAAAAAGTAATAATATCTGAAATAGAATCTATGGATTCTAATCAGGTCTGGGAGCTTGTTGAACCACCCGTTGGTGTAAAAGCCATTGGATGCAAGTGGGTCTATAAGAGAAAAAGAGGATCAGACGGTAAGGTTGAAACCTTTAAAGCTCGGCTTGTAGCAAAAGGTTTTACTCAAAGAGAGGGTATCAATTATGAGGAAACCTTTTCTCCTTTAGCCATGCTTAAGTCTATCCGAATTCTTTTATCTATATGGATGTCAAGACAGCTTTCCTTAATGGAAGTCTTGAGGAAGACATCTATATGAAGCAACCAGACGGATTCATTGAAAAGGGCCAAGAGCATCTTATTTGTAAGCTCAAGAAGTCTATTTATGGACTTAAGCAAGCTTCCAGATCTTGGAACATATGTTTTGATCAGGTGATAAAATCCTATGGATTTGATCAATATCAGGATAAATCATGTGTATACAGAAAGTGTGACGAAAACGTGATGGTGTTCCTAGTACTTTATGTGGATGACATCTTGCTCATTGGAAACAATGTGAAGGTGTTATCTGATGTAAGGGTATGGTTATCCAAACAGTTTGATATGAAGGACTTGGGAGAAGTAGGTCACATCCTTGGGATCAAAGTTCTACGAGATCGCAAGAAAAGGATGTTGGGCTTATCCCAAGCTTCCTATATCGATACTGTACTAACTCGTTTTAGTATGCAAAATTCTAAGAAAGGTTTCTTACCTTTTAGACATGGAATTGCTCTATCAAAGGAGCAGTGTCCGAGGATACCTAAAGAGATAGAGAACATGAAGGCAGTTCCTTATGCTTCAGCAGTAGGAAGCTTAATGTATGCAATGCTATGTATGAGACCAGACATCTGCTTTGCCGTAGGCATGGTCAGCAGATATCAGTCTAACCCAGGACAAGAGCACTGGACTGCCGTAAAGCATATTTTGAAGTACCTGAAAAGGACTAAAGAGTATATACTAGTTTACCAGGCAGATAGTTTAGTTCCCTTGGGGTATACAGACTCAGATTTTCAGTCAGATAAGGATTCCAGGAAATCTACCTCAGGTTATGTGTTTACTTTGGGAGGTGGAGCCATTATGTGGAGGAGTATCAAGCAAAAATATATTGCTGATTCCACCATGGAAGTCGAGTATGTGGCAGCCTCTAAGGCAGCCAAAGAAGCAGTTTGGCTCAGAAACTTTCTGTTGGACTTGGATGTGGTACCTAGTTTGCCTAAATCTATTACACTTTATTATGATAATAGTGGTGCAGTTGCAAACTCGAAGGAACCACAAGCCCATAAGACTGGCAATCACATTGAGCGCAAGTACCACCTGATACAAGATTTCGTAAAGAAAGAAAAAGTTGCTGTGATCAAGATAGCATCAGCCGACAACCTAGCTGATCCCTTTACAAAGAGCTTACCAGCTAAGGCTTTTGATAGTCATGTTGAGGGAATAGGAGTCAGATGTGTAGCAGCATGGCTTTAAGTATAAGTGGAAGATTTGTAACAATATACTGAAAAGCAATGCTTTGAGTATAAATGGGAGATTGTTAGGGTTATATACTAAAAGCATCACTTTTTTAGTAACCTTATTTCCTTAAATTTTGAATGAGAATCATATGGGCAAATGTTTGCATATTATATTTGTTGCAAGTATTAATGCAAATGTCTGATATTCTATATTATAGATAATATGGTGTGTGGTATCACACATAAGATCATATTATCAGTTCCCTATAGAGTATATAAATAGTTCACAACCTAGATGGACTTGGACAATCTATTTGAAAGGTTATAGTGTAATCTGATATTAGTCTATCTTGACTATAGGTTTAAACTAGTACACTTTGTGTGTATTGATCAGGACCACTTGAGGTTGTTCTCTTTGTACTGACTACATAAGAGAACAAACACCTCTGTTATTATGGATGCTTGTGCTCTTAACCCGGATATAATAACGGACATGTATATGCAATGTGTATTATTTTGACTCATAAAAGAGTGAGATTCATTATGGATCAACAACCTCTATGAATTGGGTAATAACATTGTATGTATGATGGGCTGTTGATTATAAATGGAATCCAAGTCCCGATACATCGGGTTGATGATGTCCCCTTAAGGAGCTCATAAGGATTGTTATGTAAACCCTGCAGGTGGATTATATCCGACATGACAAATAAAGTTGAGCGGTACTACTTAAGGATAAAAGATGTCGAATCAATATAGTTGTCAGTAACTTAATTTGATCGACGGACATACGATATCTTAACATGGGGAGCCAAACGAGCATATAATAAAAGGAGCCCACAAACATAATTTGGGATTAGGGAGGTAGTGCAACAATAGCTTATTAATGGACCGAGCTATTGTTAATGGGCCTGGATTGTGTGTTCGGGCTGAACACGGGATATCTAGATCCGTTAGGAGGCCTAACCCTATTTTTCCTCATGGTCCCTGCCGTAGCCTATATATATCCTCTATTCTCTGGCCGCCATATTACCGATCAGAAATCTGAAAGTTTCTCTAAATTTGTGATTCACGTAAGGAGAGAAAGAGAGGGCTGCCAAGGAGAAGAAAAGGTTGGAAGATCGTCGCCCATACGACGTCCAACTCGAAGAAGGAATACATGCAGAAGATCTTGGGATCGTCCGCTCGAGATTGCCAGAAATTACTTGTCTCCTTTCCGCCGCAGGTATAATTCGTGAACCCTAGTTTCCGCCTATGAAAGGTTAGAAAACGTATTAGATCTGTTTAACTTTCTATCGATCAATACGCACACCAAAGGAAGGGTCCTGGGAATCCCCAGTTCCATCACGAACCGCATATGGGAGTGTCGTATAGTGCTGAATAGTGCCACATAGTGCCTATTTTGGCTATTTTTGGCTGTTTTATGTCCTATTTGGCTGGTTTATGGCCAGAATTTCTTCCAACTTCCAACATTAAAGTTGTAGATCTTTTCCTTGGCTTCAAGAATATGTTACCAACTATTTTATGCAAGTTTCTTTCATTCTTGATATGGAGCTTATGATTTTATCGCATGTTTTCTATCTTGGCCTAAATTGCGACTACCCTATTTAACAGCTTGATATTTCCTTAATAAATGATATTCTTAACATGATTTGGTAATATTGTACAGTTAGAAAATGATTGTACCCCTCTCATACCCTTAACACTAGCACAGGTTCAATTGGTGTTTTAGGTCAAGTAGTTACCTCATTTATTCCTTCTCATATGTTATGATGCACCTTTTGTCAAGATCTATCTACAAGATTTCTTACGTCTATGATTACTTAACATGATAGTGACCCGTGGTAGGGCACTCATGATATGTCTTTCTTCTTTGCTTAACACGATAGTGACCCGTTGCGGTGCACTCAAGTTACATATCACTTCTTTGCTTAACATGATTGTGGCCCGTCATGGCGCACCCTAACAAGTACTCTTAACATGATAGTGACCCATCATGGTGCACTCCAGACAAGTAACATGATATGACATGAACCACGAATGTTGTTACGACGGCTTTATTGGCTTACAAGTAATGAATGATTTGGACACCGTAGGTGTTTCTCTTGAATGTGTTTGTACAAGCTACATGTTCTGTATTGCATCATGTCTAGGACATAAAATTTTGATTTACCACGGTCAGAGATTCATACTGAATATGACTATGTTAATGACTAGATTGATTAAGTAATTCATAAAAAGATTTTCCAGTCACAGGCAATTCCGTTATCTGGGCGCTTTAATTGGACTTGTAGCATGCCGTCGAGTAGGGCGCATTTCCAGCACACTGTCATGTGTTGTACCCCCAAGTCACCATGGGATACATTTGTCTCCTGGACGATGTATCCACCTAATACAACTCCCAACCTACGGAAGGATAACTGGATAGCTGTAGGGCTTGTGACTGTCGGAACATCTCATTGCATCTTGTTAGTAAATAGGCTTGTGATAACCCTAGTTAGTTAAAGTATCAAGCCGTACTCATTGCTTGGCCGTGTTTGATGGATAGAGTCAGTCCAGTCCAGTCTAGTTTTGTCTAGACAGTGTCCGTATGTTTATTTTCGTACAATATGGTTTATGCTTTACTTTTATCAATGAGTGATCGAAGGCTAAGTTCTGTTCTGGAGAAGGGTTACAACCCCGGTCCTTGTTTGGTTCCTGGAATAGTTCCCAAGTCATCCTATCATTATCGTTCTATTTTTGTTCTAACATGCTCATATGTTCAATTATCTCACTTGCTCACATGTTCAGTTCTCTCACAAGCTATATATGACTCCCTATGTCGGGTCACCATGCTCTTATGACCCGACTATCTCACAAGTTCATATGTTCAATTGTTTTTACATGTTCTCAAGCTTCTGTTTACTTAACATGTCCACAGCTTACATTATGTCACATGATAATTACTTTATGCTCCAAGATGCTTACTTATTGTCTTCCTATGTTCGGAATAAGTGCATTGGAAGTGCACGAGTCTCGATCTGCTCTTACTCATTTGTATCTCTAATTGTTGATATTAGTGATTGCTGGTTTTAGTTCATAGTTTGGCCTCCTTTGTGGTACTTGCTATTGGGTGTCTGACCCCACTGGTTTTGTTTGGCTAGATCTGATAGAGGAGCCCAGAGGATCTTTCGTACCATCTACTTGACGGTGACCATCCGGAGCACCAGAGTTCCTGAGTGGGTTTCTTGTTTCATTCTCCCACTTGATATGTACATTATTCTTTTGTGGCGTTTAGCCTCCGAGCACGTGTTTAGCTCGTATTTGGTCCTTGATATTTAGCCTACGGGCCCAGACATGATGTGCGTATTCTAGACTATAGCTAGAGCTTATCATGTATGACTATTACTCTTGCTAGTTCTCTATTTTGGTATAACTAGCTTCATAATTATCCATGTATAAATGGTTTAGGACGCTTTACTATTGTATGTCTGATGATCATACTTCTTATACTTTGTATAAATGTCTGTGATTGAGATACCTAGGATTGTTTAACCTAGGATCGACTATTGGCTTGTAGAAGTGACCACCATGTCTTGACAGTTTATACATAATTTTAGAGTACTGGTGTACTTTGGGATTGTGTAGCTGGCCTTGTCCATCTCCACTTGCCAGTATTCTGGTTCTGGAGCGTGACATAGGTTTTAGTGGTGGCCCATGCAGGTCTGATTTTTCAGATATGTGGGGGTTACTAATGTTTAGTTGTCTCAATCACAATTATCCTTTATTGATATTCTTCGTGTTATTCTCTATCTCTGATTATTTGACCTGATATCTGCCTTGATCGTTGATCTCTCCTGTTCTCTCGATTTGATCCTTGTGTCCTTTAACTTTCAGGGACACTGTTATTAATCCTTCCGATTACCTTATTTGGATTCTGTCGATGGCAGGTCAACAATCTTCTGTTAGGTTAGTTATAGAGGAACAGTCTCAGCATTCAGACGAAGAGTCGAGAGTTGACTCGAGGGCAGAGGTGCCAGTCCATCCCGATCAGCCAACTCAAATCGTACAATCAGCAGTCCGAGCAGAGGTAATACCAGGTCAGCCCGATGTACCTACCCTTATAGGGATTATCAAGAAAATGATGGAGTCACAACAACGACGAGATCTCGCTCTCCAGTAGAGTATCCAGAGTAAGTGTAGGTTAGAGGCAGACAGTACCAGTCATCCAGCCCGTCAGCATATCGAGCCCGACCTACCGTAGAGGCAGTACGAGAGCAAGGGCATGGAGCTAGAAGGACCGCATCCAGAACTGAGGGTCGTAAGAGGAACCATCCGTATATACCAGGCTTTTTACCCCGTCGTCCATCACCAGTACCAGTAGACCAACATCCATATCAGAGCCAGGAGTTACCAGTCGTATGTTCCTTCTGTGGAAGGGAAGGGCACACTCATATTACCTGTCGGAGGGCTAACCATCTATGTTTAGCGTGCGGATCACCAGACCATATGATAGGGGTTTGTCCCTGGTGGAGTCCAGATGGATCATCATCCTTCCGACCTTCCAACCAGCAGGCACCAGCGTCGGTTCAGCAGCAGCAAGCTCCAAGACAGAGAAACCAGAAGCAGTATCGGGCAGAACAAGCTTGTACCTATTATGGAAAGTTAGGGCATCCTAGATCAGTTTGTCAAACGGCCAATAGGCGATGCTTCCGCTGTGGAGCAGAGGACCATTCTATTAGCACTTGCCTATATCCGACATCTCAAAGAAGACCATCTACACCAGATATACCCCTGCTATCCTTTCAGTCACCTCCGTCATCGCCTCTAGTAGTGGATGAGCAGCTAGGGCCAATACTATAAGTTCAACCATTGGCACAATACCCACCGCCATTGTGAGCTCAGAGGATCAGACAGCTCAGAGCACAGTTGCATGCACAGTAACAAGAGTAGCTTTAGTATCAGCACGAGGGTAATACCTTGGGAGTCTCAGGTACCATCTTTATAGTCTTCCATCTGTTCTTCTTTTGGGATTTGTGTTTCAGTGGCAGGCCATGTAGTGGCGATATATCTTGGGTTCTTGCAGGCGACCTTATATTCTATCCACGTATGGAGTACAATGGCTGGCTTGATTTATTCGATGAGCGAAGGCGACATTCTCGTCCCCAACTCTTTTGTCTTCGTAGTCGAGGCATGTAATAACTTCATTGGTATCGACTACGACGATACGTCCTGGGTAGAGTCCTGTCTTAGACTAAGTCATTGGTACTGACTTACTTTGAGACTTGACCTTATCCATTTTGGAGTCAGCGTAGGCCAGCGAGGACGTTGGTCCCTACTCAACTGTCTTCGGAGACATATTTATTCATATGCCTCCAGCCCTTATTGATTATGGTTATGTTATTGCTTACGCATTTATTTACAGTTGCCTCTATTTACTTATATGCCATGCTACATTTTATAGAGATGATTGTGTTTTCTTGAGCTTTTGTTTTAGTTATCTTACTCGACTGGCTTTAGAAAATTTCGAGGACAGAATTTTTCTAAGGATGGGAGAGTTGTGAGACTCGTCTCACTGTATCAGTATTTATGTACGGGTACGTATTTTGATCCGTATTTCGTATTTCTTGGTTTTCGAATATTTTAATTTTTCCAAAGTGTAGCTTAAACTTGACTTGGTTTAATTAGTTCGGTTCAACTTGGTATAGGGCTTGGTTTAGTTTAGGTGGGTTTGAGATGAGAAGGTTTGTATAAAACCCAACTCCTCTCTCTCTCCTTTATTATTTTCATTCTCTTCATCTTCTTCCTCTTCATCTTCCTCCTCCAACCTAAGGCAAGTACATCTTGCCGAATGTTGGACAAATATTATTTTGTTTGTTCTAAACTCTTTTTTACATGATTCTAAGCATCTTTGGAACTTGATATTTTTCATTTTGGTGGATAATTATTTGTAGATCTAAGTTTATAGTCTTTTCGGTTTTCTTTGGTTTTTATCTATTAAACTCCATTATTTTCAAGTTTTGATTGTTCCATGTTGTAGAGAATTTAATTTTACCCAAAATGGACCTTTGAAAAGTCAGATTTTGACTTGTTTTGAGGTAGTTATGGCCAAAAGTATTTTTGGCCATTTATACGTTCATCTGTGCTAATTCTGGCAGGGACGATGAATAGTGCCGTATAGTGTCCGAGCCGCATATGGGAGTGCCTCATAGTGCCGCATAGTGCCTAAGCCACATATGGGAGTGCCGCAAAGTGCCGGAGCCGCATATGGGAGTGCCGCATAGTGCCGTATAGTGCCCGAGCCGCATATGGGAGTGTCGCATAGCGCCGCATCGTACCCGAGCCGCATATGGGAGTGCCGCATAGTGCCGTATAGTGTCCGAGCCGCATATGGGAGTGCCGCATAGTGCCGTATAGTGCCCGAGCCGCATATGGGAGTACCGTATAGTGCCCGAGCCGCATAGTGCCGCATAGTACCCGAGCCGTATATAGAAGTGCCGTATAGTACCGTATAGTGCCGCATAGTGTCCGAGCCGTATATGGGAGTGCCGTATAGTGCTGAATAGTGCTGCATGGTGTCTATTTTGGCTGTTTTTGGCTGTTTTATGTCCTATTTGGCTGATTTGTGGCCAGAATTTCTTCCAACTCCTAACATAAAAGTTGTAGATCTTTTCCTTGGCTTCAAGAATATGTTATCAACTATTTTTTGCAAGTTTCTTTCATTCTTGATATGGAGCTTATGATTTCATCGCATATTTTCTATCTTGGCCTAAATTACGACGACCCTATTTAACAGCTTGTTATTTCTTTAATAAATAAATTTCTTAACATGATTTGATAATATTGTACAGTTAGAAAATGATTGTACCCCTCTCATACCCTTAACACTAGCACATGTTCAATTGTTATTTTAGGCCAAGTAGTTACCTCATTTATTCTTTCTCATATGTTATGATGCACCTTTTGTCAAGATCTATCTACAAGATTTCTTACGTCTATGATTGCTTAACATGATAGTGACCCGTGGTAGGGCACTCATGATATATGTCTTTCTTCTCTGCTTAACACGATAGTGACCCATTACGGTGCACTCAAGTTACATATTACTTCTTTGCTTAACATGATTGTGGCCCGACGTAGCGCACCCTAACAAGTACTCTTAACATGATAGTGACCCATCATGGTACACTCCAGACAAGTAACATGATATGACATGAACCACGAATGCTGTTGCGACGACTTTATTGGCTTACAAGTAATGAATGATTTGGACACCGTGGGTGTTTCTCTTGCATGTGTTTGTATAAGCTACATGTTCTGTTTTGCATCATGTCTAGGACATGAATTCCTGATTTACCACGGTCAGAGATTCATACTGAATCTGACTAGGTTAATGACTAGATTGATCAAGTAATTCATAAAAAGATTTTCCAGTCACAGGCAATCCCGTTATCTGGGCGCTTTAATTGGACTTGTAGCCTGCCGTCGAGTAGGGCGCATTTCCAGCACACTATCATGTGTTGCACCCCCAAGTCACCATGGGATACATTTGTCTCCTGGACGATGTATCCACCGAATACAACTCTCAACCTGCGGAAGGATAACTGGATAGCTGCAGGGCTTGTGACTGTCGGAATATCTCATTGCATCTTGTTAGTAACTAGGATTGTGATAACCCTAGTTAGTTAAAGTATCAAGCCGTACTCATTGCTTGGCCATGATTGATGGATAGAGTCGGTCCAGTCCAGTCTAGTTTTTTCTAGACAGTGTCCGTATGTTTATTTCCGTACACTATGGTTTATGCTTTACTTTTATCAATGAATGATCGGAGGCTAAGTTCTGTTCTGGAGAAGGGTTACAACTTCGGTCCTTGTTTGGTTTAAGGGTTGTAACTTGACTTCCGGAATAGTTCCCAAGTCATCATATCATTGTCGTTCTATTTTTGTTCTAACATGCTCACATGTTCAATTATCTCACATGCTCACATGTTCAGTTCTCTCACAAGCTATACATGACTCCCTATGTCGGGTCACCATGCTCTTATGACCCAGCTATCTCACAAGTTCACATGTTCAATTATTTTTACTTGTTCTCAAGCTTCTGTTTACTTAACATGTCCACAGCTTACATTATGTCACATGATAATTACTTTATGCTCCAAGATGCTTACTTATTGTCTTCCTATGTTCGGGATAAGTGCATTGGTATTGCACGAGTCTCGATCTGCTCTTACTCATTTGTATCTCTAATTGTTGATATTAGGGATTGCTGGTTTTAGTTCATAGTTTGGCCTCCTTTGTGGTACTTGCTATTGGGGGTCTGACCCCACTAGTTTTGTTTGGCCAGATTTGATAGAGGAGCCCAGAGGATCTTCCGTACCATCTACTCGACGGTGACCATCCGGAGCACTAGAGTTCCTGAGTGGATTTCTTGTTTCATTCTCCCACTTGATATGTACATTATTTTTTGTGGCGTTTAGCCTCCGATCACGTGTTTAGCTCGTATTTGGTCCTTGATATTTAGCCTACGGGCCCAGACATGATGTGCGTATTCTAGACTATAGCTAGAGCTTATCATGTATGACTATTACTCTTGCTAGTTCTCTATTTTGGTATGAATAGCTTCATTATCATCCATGTATAAATGGTTTGGGACGCTTTACTATTGTATGTCTGATGATCATACTTCTTGTACTTTGTATAATTGCCTGTGATTGAGATACCTAGGATTGTTTAACCTAGGATCGACTGTTGGCTTGTAAAAGTGACCCCCATGTCTTGACAGCTTATACGTAATTTCAGAGTACTGGTGTACTTTGGGATTACGTAGCTGGCCTTGTCCGACCCCACTTGCCAGTATTCTAGTTCTGGGGCGTGACAGTCGCTCGGGAGGCCTTTGGCTTGCTTGGGAATCAGCAATTAGTGCTACTATAAAACACTCGACGCACAACCTAATTCTCTTATCTATTGAAGCAAGTAATGACGTTCCGGAATGGAGTCTCCTGTGTATTTATGGATGCCCCAAGAAGTATGAGCGACCTAATCTATGGAAACGAATCGAAGACTTGGCTACCACTATTCGGACTCCGTAGTGTTGCATTGGAGATCTTAATGCAACTTTGGGTCCAAAGGAAAAGCTAGGCAGGGGTAGCTTCGACCATCGAGCGGCTGCCTTGTTTAGACAGATGATCGACCACTGTGGTTTGATCGATTTAGGTTGCACAGGCCCGGCATACATGTGGACGAATCGAAGGGGGCCTGCGACCAACATCAGGGAACGTCTTGATAGGGTGCTTGCGACCTCTCAATGGTGTTGTATGTTCCCACATTCTACTGTGGCTACGCTGCCTCGAATCAACAGTGATTACATGTCTATTCTGCTTAACACTTGCAATGGTCGCCTGAATAAGAAAAGACCGGAGTGGTTTGAAACTTAATGGATGACGTATGACGCTTTTATCGATGAACTCAGAGCGATTTGGCAAGCATCAAAAGCACAGGTAAATTCAACCTTCATCAATAATATTAAGTACACCCTTTCGAAGCTTCGTAGGTGGGGACGTCGTATTTTCAGGAATATAAAGTCTCGAATAGCTAGACTCCAGGAAAGCTTATTGGAGCTCCAAGTCGCGAACCCTGCTGTTCAATCTCTAGCGGAAGAGAGGGAGGCCAATTCAGAGGTCAACGATCTTCTCTCTATCGAGGAAGCATACTGGAGCCAAAGAGCAAAGTGCCAATGGATTCGGGAAGGAGATAGGATCACGAAGTATTTTCATGCCAAGGCGACAATGCGTAAACGTAAGAACGAGATCCGCTCCCTTAAGCTTCCTGACGGATCCTGGACCTCGAATCCCCTTATTATTTTAGAAGCACTTATAAGGTGTCACGACCCGCACCCGTTTTTCGGACGCGAGTTCGTGAGCAAGCCAGCTACGTATCGAACGGACTCCAGCCTATTTCGAATACGTAAACGATGTCTGGACTATGGTATCATGTGTCTGGCAAGGTAAATCTATATCTCAATCCACAATAAGAAAATGAAACATGAATGAACACTATGGGTCGTGGTCAGCAGCTCACTAGCATACATGTCCGATTAGACTCCAAGAAATACGATGAGTCTATAAAGTAAGCTAACAAGCAGAGTATATCATGATACGGAATGAAGCACGAACAGATAGTAAGCGTAATATCAATACCTGGATCCTGCAAGTGTATCACAAACGTTCACCATCCCGCTCTGCTAACTAAACCCCATGCAAACGCTAAACCTTAAGAGATCATCAGGTCCTCAGGGGATATAGCAAGATACATAAAAGCATGCCTATCTAACAGTTTATCATGTCTAAGAAATAAGCAGGGAAGACAGAACACGACAGGTGATTATGAACATGGATACAAGAAACACTACGCATAAATGAACTGCTGGAAGGAAACATGAACTCATGACAAGAAACCAATCGGATACTCAAACCCTCGTCCCTTGTGTGGACTTGCAGGTTTGAACAACTACTAACCCTCGCCCCTAGTGTGGACTTGCAGGTTGGCTTCAAGAATCACCCTCGCCCCTAGTGTGGACTCGCAGGTGCGAACAAATGACTACTAACCCTCGCCCTAGTATGGACTCGCAGGTTAGCTTCAAGAAATCACCCTCGCCCCTAGTGTGGACTCGCAGATGGGAATTCCAAAACAAGGTACAACAGTTCAGTCATGACTTACACATCCTACGAAATAATATGACTCAGTTATGATACATGTGATGACACAAATCCAGTATAACTACAGTATCAAGGCATGAACGATGATGATATACGAATAAGACGAATAAACTAATATACATGGTATAAAGAAAATCATATAAACCAAAGTCAACCAGAGAATCCCGATGATAACATATAAAGAGAAGGGCTATAAGCATGTAAATAAACTGTAGAGGAAGACAATGTATACTTGCCTGGTGGTAGCACGAAGAACCAACAAAATTTTGTCAACTGGTAAGCCATAAAGTCCAAATCTCACAATTATTTTCGAAAGCCGAAACAGATATTGCCAACATTTTCAGAATAGTTAAATTAGCTAGCATTGCCTGTCCATAAGTCCAATTTTGGATACAGGAGCAAAACGGTCATTTCGGGCCAAAACGATGTCCGCCGTTGGACCTGCTTTGTACCAAAAAGCGTGCCAGATTCAATGGTCTCTAAAGTCGTCAAACTACATGTCTACGAATTTGTTTAGATGATACGAATCCAACCGTATGTCCAAAGTTAGATTTCGGCAGGCCGTGCACAAAATTATTCGTTGAATCGGATCGTGAGGCCCGCAAAACGACGATCCGATCAACTGTCTCAGAACCGGACCAAACTTGGCATACAGGACCAAAAAAATAATACGCTCCTGTTGGCACAATTTTTGTCTTGATCTGAAAAACGTACACAAAGTAATTAACAAATTTACGAAGGGGCCGATACGGTAAATTTTGACAGATACTCATCAAATTTGTCGCGTACATGCAACCAATTTAAATTTCGTCAAAGCCCATACGTCCACGAAATCGATACGCACCTTTCAATGCTTTCGATTCGCGACCACGTCGCCCAGTTTGACGGGACGCACGTCGTATCGAAGGATTTTCTACGTTTTGAAAATAGTTTTTATGGATTTTTCCTGATTTTTGAAACCAAATAACTGAATCTATATTTGTCTAAAACAAAAAATAAAAGAAGGGTTTCAATCCTGGTCATGTAGTCTAAAATTTTGTTTAAATACAATTTCTAAACTGATGTTAGATCGATCCGAATCGATCTCCTAATATGGGTACCTGGACTGTTATAGGTCCTATTTCGGGACAGGATTTTGATCGACTTCATGTCGATTTCCTGGATCGGTCACACGATTATAATAAAATATAACTATTAGGGTTTGAAGATGGTTATATTGGGGTCATACCTGAGCAATCGACTCGACAAACCGTCGACCGATCGTGGAGAAATCTTCGCGCGAAGTCGGTTCTCCCAACCACTAATGCTGCTGTTGCTGTCGGTGCGGTTTCTATCCCAGGCCGCTTACGGCCGGTCCGGCGCCCTGTGCGACGGCGCAGGTGTCAGGGGAGGTCGTTGGGTTATGGTGGTTGGGCTTCTAGGGTTTGTGGTCCCGGTTTACTCCCTCTCCCTCTCCCTCGTTCTCGATCTCTAAATATATGTAGAGTGAAGGAAAAACCAAGGGGATCGGGCCCTAGGCCTGGTCGGGCTGGGATTTCTTGCTTTTTTTTACTTCTTATTTATTTAGATATCTAATTATCTATATGTATATTCTCCTTATATGGCCATATACTCTCATATACCCGTATATGCACAAATACTCTATAAAATTCTAAATATTCTATAATATATTTTCTATTGTATGGTGCTATAAATAAACTATATGTATACTTAATGAAGCTTATTTCCTAAGGTACCCAAAATAACCAATGATAATTATGGTAACAAAATGAGGTAAATCATTAATAGGTGTATATATAATTATATGCACAGTCTATTAATCCCAAAAATGCACAAGGACATGTTTTATATAAATATCATTGAATATCAACTACTATTTATATTTATAATATTTATATAACAATATACTCAGAAAATATTCATTAGATCGTTAAAAATAGAATACATCATAATCATACCAAAACACATCGACGTGGACGTCTTTGGACGTACCGCATGACTATATGGGCTTGGGCTTGGTTCGGGTCGAGTCTGGACTAATTTGGTACAACCGGGTCACCTAAAAGTCAAATAATATTAATAATAATTAATTAATTCATTTATAGTGGTTATGTCGCAACTTGGCCTGGTTTTCCTAGTTAGAACACACTTATGGCTCGGCCCTCCTTGGCATTGCTAGTACACTAGTCAAGGTACACAGCTACACTATCTATGCCACAATTCCTAGTCGTCTTGTACTTCAAAAATCAACCATGGCTAAAGTCATCTACCGTAATAATTAACTAAATAATTATTTATAAAATTCTAAAAATATCACCATTTAAATCAAATAAATAATAAAAAATATTTTAAAATTTTTGGGAAGAGGAGTCACATAAGGCACTTCTCCTCTATATACAACATGGATGAGTGTAACTCCTCTTCCCAAAATTTTGTGATATATTTTTTTTTTATTTGATTAGTTTACATTTAATTTTTTTATGATCATAGGAGTTGTGACTAAGTCCATACGTGATTTATGACCATCTTGTGGTTACATGATCTCTAGATAGGATTTATAAGTATGCTATAGTTATATTATATTTTTCTATAATTTTTAGACATTTTTAGATATTTATTTATTAAAGATATATTTATGTTATTGACTTTCATGAATTACTATAAGATCATTTGGGACTATTTTGAGACAAATTATTTTTATTTAGGTTCTAGGAGGTTAGAAATATTTTCTAGAATATCTTAGAATTTTTCTGGATTTTTTTAGAATTTTTGAAAATTTTTATATAATTAAAACCTATAAAAATTATATTTTATAGGCTTTAGAAATTTACTGTGAGGTCACATGATGATATTTTGTGTTAAAATATTTTATTTAGATTCTAGACACTTAGAAATATTTTCTAGAATTTTTCTGCAATTTATTTTGATTTATTTGGACTTAAAATAATTTTTAAATAATTTTCTGGATTAAAATAATTAATTATCCAGCAATTCACCCAGGGGGCCCACCTGTCGGCGCCCAGGCTGAACCGGATCTATCTCTCTCCTATATATATATTATTATATTTGAAATCCTAATTAAATTTCAGCCGTCTTTTTGAGCGAGAGTTCTAGTAGAGATCTCGACTTCCCGAGATGATTGCCGTCAACTCCGACGTGATTTTAGCGTGTCATTTTTTATTGGATTCGTCTCGAGAAAAACTTTCTGAATATATAATTTATTTTCATATATATTATTCCTAAATTTCTGGAAAATTCGTAGAGTGCCGGTTGTTCGAAACTTGACACGTTTCGGTGTTTTCGAGATTTCGGGAGAACCAGAATTCGAAATCACGAACCGTTTAAAGTTTCGGAAAGATAACAAAGATCTCTATGAATTATAATTTTCCCAAAAATTATTTCGTTCATCTAGTAATTTATTTATTCTGTTGAACTCAGAATTGATCGGTTGATCACCGTTTTGGTCACGATTAGCCATAACGGCGATATCTTTTGACCAAAGCGTGATTTTGCGGCACGGTTGATTCCAGCGCACTCGTGGCACTGAAATTTACCAAGCTATACTTTCAAAATCTAGAGTTCATAGCGTTTGACTAAATAGTCAACGACATGCCTCGATTTGCGTGACATGGTTTCCAAAATTGGAAACATGACTTTTGATGGCCAAAATTGAATGTTTAGATTATATACAGATTGTTATTAGGTTAAATTAGTTTATTAAGTGAATTATTTTAGAATTAATTATTATTAGATTAGTAACCCAACTAGCTACTATTCCATGAATTTAGGACTAGAATATTAGAATTAATTTATAGTTTTCGTGCACGGTTCATGGTACGATATGTGTTATAGGTTGACAGCTCCTAGATCGGCATCCCCTCATCCTCGACTTGTGACCACGGTTTGTGCAAGGAGCATAAGTATACCTTGACTCTCTCTACAGTTTTATTTATATGCATTGTATTTCATTTCCCAGTTTTGATTATTTATGGACATGTGCTTTTCGTATTATATTCTGTTGAATTGCTTTTATTGCATATAGACGTGTTCATGTTTGGTCTTATGGTTCATACTTGGAGTTTCTCACCAGTACCTTGCTTGAGTCGTGTCATAGAACAAGTGCGTGTAGTGAACTGCTAAATCCTTGACTATCGTTTTACCCAACCAGAGAGTCCATACTCGGGATGAGGGTTGATCCGTTGCCCCAGAGAGTCCACACTCGGGACGAGGGTGTTTGTTTCCTTGGCACCTGAGGGTCCACTCGGGACGAGGGTGTTGTCTTGATCTGTTTACATCAGAGAGTCCACTCGGGACGTGTAGCACCCAGTTTCTAAAATGAGGGTAATTTTGAAATTTTGTAATTATAATCATTTAATAATGATATTTAAACCATGTTATAATTTTTGGTGATTTTTAATTATTTTTAAAACTATTTAAAATGTTGAATTATGATTTTAATGGTTAACTAGTGTAACCCTAGAGACTGCATGACCTAGAGACTAACCATGACCATGGGGACCTAACCATGTGATTAGGATGACTTATTGTGACTTTTAGTCTAAGGGTATTTTGGTCATTTTTAACTTATTAATGAAAATAAATTTTGATTAATTAGTATTTTGCTAATTGAATTGTTAGGGACTAACCTAGTTTTGACTAAACCTAGATGTTAATGATGCTCATGGAGGTTTAGTTAGAAGGTTAGAGACTTAATGGTTAAGTTAGATTAACAATATCTAGATATTTCATAGTAGGATATTTACCCCTTAGGATATTTGTGAAAAAGAAAGCCTTATGACTAGTTGAACCAATAGGAAGGCTTAGAATTATGTGGACAACTCCTAGCCACTCATCTACATGAAAAACTAACCCTAATTCATCTAATGACCAGCCATCAAGTGCCCCATCCCTTCCTATAAAGAATCCTTAAGAAAATCCTTGCCTCTTTTTACCTCTACATAGAACCCTAAGTGTTCTTTCCCAAATTAGAGAGTTTCCCTCTTGGATTTGATTTCCTTTCCCTCACATTCCTCCATCCAAACTTCTCCTAATCCATCCCACACCATAAGGAAGGATTCTATCCAAGAATTTGGGCAAGATGCAAAGGGAGGTGTCCTTTTGGATAAATCTTCGTATCGGAGCCGTATCCTAAAGATTTTCATTGGGATTCCACTCCCAATAGGTAAAACCTATCCTCTAACTTGATTTCCTTTGTATATTAATTAGTTTTGAATCCAAAGGATCCACTCCCATGCATGTGTCCCCTTTAGATTCAATTTTGAGACCATTTGGAGTCCATTTGAGAATGTTATAGGTGTGTCTTGTGTCCTACTTGATAGATCCCAAATTAGGACACCCCATGTGTATGTACGTATGATAATAATTTAAATAGATATTTAAATACAGTTTTAAAATGGTTAGAGAGAGGATTGATCTTAGCTAGGATGGTTAGAATGCGTTTCATTTGGATACCTATGTTGGTATCCAAGTATCTTGGCCAACCCAAATTCGTCATAATTTTTATCCACGTTTTTATTAACCGAAGCAACTTAGAAATGTCATAACTTTTAGCTTAGAACTCCGATTTATCTCCCATTTTTTAAAATAACCGTATCGAAGTTAGCTTTCCAAATATATATTTTAATAAGCCAAATTCGTTCTAAAACTTTCTGTAAAATTATTTGAGTGTCAGCTGTACGAAAGACGAACGCGTTTCGGTGTTTTTGCGATTCCGGGAGTTTTCGGACACGAAAATACAATCCGTTTAAAGTTTCGGAAAGCTAACACAAAGGGCTACAACATACTTTAATCCTAGAATTTAGTGAAGGCCCAATTGGTACAGTATTGGTTTTAAGTAAAAGAGTAACTATACGATATAGTCATTTTGTGTAACCTATGAGCCTATGTAGTATGGATATTAAATATAATGTAGAGTATGTAATGCGTGATATGTTAGATGAATGAAATGACATATATATGATATGTATCCTCTTTACATTTATATATATATATATATATATATATATATATATATATATATATATATATATATATATATATATATATATATATATATATATATATATATATATGGTTGAATGCATATATATATATATATGGTTGAATGCAAGCATGTAGGAATGTAATCAATGTAATGTATGTAAGCAATGCATAAATGCATGAATGAAAGAATGATATACAATGTATGCATGAAAGTATATAATGAATGCTAGGTATAAATGCAAGGTATACATGTAATGATAGATATGAATGCATAATGTATACATAATGTAATACAATATATAATGATAGCATGTATGGTAAAGTAGAATATATGATACAAGCATGTATATGTCCACTGTTTTCCCTTTTTTTTTACATTTTTCCTTCCATTTCCATTCCATTCCATTTCAGTTTTCCCTCTTCTATTTTTCCATATTGTATAAAATGTATATAAGGTATAGATGCATGTATTTATGTAATATGCATGAATGACATGTATGTAATAAAAATAAGTATATGTATGCAACTTAATAATATGTGAATGTAATATAATATAGAGTATGCATATATGAAATATAATGTATGCAAGTATATAATGTATTCAAATATGTATATTTGTATCTATGTATGTATGTATAGGTGCATGAATGAATGCAAGTATGCATATGTGATATGTATGTAGGCATGTATGCAATGTATGCATGTATATATGATACGTATGTATGCATGTATGTAATGTAAGTATGTATGTGTATGTATTTCTATAAACTGAGTTAACCTATAATCTTTTACACACATGCATTCATACATCCTTTGACACCATGTATCCCATGTCACATATACCTACCTATCACTAAATCTGAGAACATTAACACATATCCTTTCACACACATGTCACACACACAGTCACTTACTCTTTTACCTCTCCTTCGTTCTCTCTATATGTATATATATGTATATGCCTATATATAGCTTTCCTATATATATCTATGTATATGAATATGTGAATGTGAATAATATATATACATTATATGACTAAGTTTGTGTGCCTTGTTAGCTTATGGCTTAATTTTGTGCTTGGTTTAGCAAGTGACTTAGGCTATGAGTTAGTAGCTATCTTGGATACTTGATTTGCATATACTTAGTTTGTTTAGACCTAGAATTGACTAACCTAGACTAGTTGACCATTGTTGACCCAACCCTAGCTAGTTTGACCACAGTTGACTAGAGTTGACCTTGTTTGACTTTATAGTTGACCAGAGTTGACCAAGAGTTGACTTTGACCTAGTTTGACTTAGAATCATGTAGTTTGCATTACAGATTTTTATTATTATAAATTGAGTACTTTATAACCTGTTTTACTCTAAATAGGACTCTATGATACCAGTTCGGACATCTATTCATATCAGTCATACAAGGTGACAAGCGAGTACATTCACTGATAGTTTTTATTGTCTTGATATCTGCTATATCCGATTCAGTTGTAGTGTCTTACTTGATTTCCAAACACGATAGTTCACGGACTAGTATATGTCGGATCCTGTCAAGAGATATTGTTCCCGGATTACTTGGTATATTGGTACATGACTCGACTTGTTATTTGTACTTGTATAGACATGGACTTGGGAGTGGGATGATCACCTGCTTTTGAATCCCGTGTCATGACGTGTTATGTCCGGATCCTTTATACTATTCGGGGATGGGGAGTTATTAGTGGTTGTGTGATCAAAATTCCCACTTGTTCTATACACTTTTACTTGTTACTTGTTCATAGCTATACCCTCGCCTCACGACGGGTAAAGCCTTACCCTACTTGTTCATAACTTTTCATGGTGACCGGCCTTATTCTTCACACTTGTACTTGTTACTTGTTCATAGCCGGTCAGATGGAAAGCCTGATCATATTTTCTCAAGCCGATCACATAACGCACTAATAATTCAAGGCACCTTTTATATTTATTTATCATAGGAGGCTAAGTTCTGTTCGGAAGAAGGGTTACAACCCCGGTCCTTTTTTGGTTTAAGGATTGTAACTCGGCTTCCGGATAGTTCCCAAGTCATCATATATATATATATATATATATATATATATATATATATATATATATATATATATATATATATATATATTATCGTCCTTTTCAGTACTCACATCTTGATATATATTTTCTGTTAATTTTATCTTGTATTTCATTATACTGTCTCTTATAGAATTTGTCAATTCATATGGAACTGCTATTAGTATTTGTCCTTGCTCATTTTTCTGATAGGATAACCGTTGATGTTTACAGAGTACATGTTAGCCGGGTGGTCTAACTTTTATGGGTATGGCCAGGATAGAGTTTGATGAGACATTATTCCTGGATCTCCAGCAGGATCTATTAGCAGTGGATGAGACACCATTAGTTTAGATTAGTTATTTTTTAGTTGTATTTATTCTCTGGATTACTGTATTTAAGATTTGGGATGTTTCTGGATTTGTGTTATCTTAGACACTTAGAATGTATTCTACCTTAGATGTGATTGAGACAGTATTTGCTATGTCACCTCCATTCGGAGTGTACATACTGTACAGGTACCTTAAATATTGTTAGATAATTGACCTAGGACAGCGTTCTACCGTCGACACTGCGACGTAGGCTGGACGTATCCACTTCTCGTGCCCTTACTCTAGGGTGCGGGTCGTGACAGGACGAGGATGTTGACTTATACTTGCATCAGAGAGTCCACTCAGGACGAGGATGTTGACTTATACTTGCATCAGTGCATCAGAGAGTCCACTCGGGACGAGGATGTTGACTTATACTTGCATCAGAGAGTCCACTTGGGACGAGGATGTTGACTTATACTTGCATCAGAGAGTCCACTCGGGAGGAGGATGTTGACTTATACTTGCACCAGAGAGTCCACACTCGGAACGAAGGTGCCTTGCCGGGAACTAACCAGAGAGTCCACACTCGGGGCGAGGATTAGTGGTTAGAACTAACCAAAGAGTCCACACTTGGGACGAGGGTTAGTGATTAGTTCAAACCTGTGAGTCCACTCGGGGCGAGGGTTTGGTTTTCCATTGATCTCGTGATTCATTGTTCGCTCGGCAGTTCATTTATACGTAGTTGTTCTAGTGTTCGTGTGTTCTTGTGTTCGTATTCGTGTTCGTAGTCATTTGTCATGTTCTTGTTCTTCTTGTTTATTTTCTTGCGCATGATAAAACTGTTAGATAGGCATGTATATTATGTATCTTGCTATGTCCTCTGAGGACATGATGATCTTTTCAGGTTAGTTATTACGTGGAGTTAGTTAGCAGTTCTGGATGGCGGAGGATCATGATGCTTGTGGGTTTCAGATGATTACGATATTGCTTGTGAGATTCAGGTATTTGTTAGTGATATTACATTGTTATCCTCTCGTGCTTTCCTTTCATTATCATGAGATATCCTATTTATTGATTTAGTTTATAGACTATTGTTATATTCTTTGGAGTCTTATCGGACATTTATGCTAGTGGGCTGCAGATCACGACCCATAGTGCTCAGTCATGTTTATTATCCCTATTATGGATTGAGATATAAATTTGTTTGCCATGATTTGGCAGCCTACCCTAGCCGTGATAGCGTTTACGTATACAAGTCGGGCTGGAGTCCGCTTGATGCATAGCTGACTTGCTCACGAGCTCGCATCCGAAAAGCGGATGCGGGTCGTGATAATGAGGTCTCTTCTATAGACTTTGATTTTATTGTGTGTTCTGACCCTATATCCGAGCAAGACAACGTTCAATTGGGAACTCCATCGAGCGACGAAGATGTGAAGCAAACAGTCATGAGTATGGGTTCCTTCAAGGCGCTGGGACCCGATGGTTTTCCGGTAGTGGTGTACCAGAAGAATTGGGAGGTATTTCAAAAGGATCTTTCTGAACCTGTGCAGTCCTTTTCTACTCATGCAAGGCTTCCCCTGAATCTGAATCATACGTATATTGCTCTGATTCCAAAGAAGGTCAACCCGAGCACGGCAGTGGATTATAGGCCAATTGCGCTATACAATGTGGCGTACAAGGTGATATCGAAGATTCTTACCAGTCAACTGAAATCGTTGATTAGTAGACTGGTCGCTCCGTACCAGAACACCTTCGTACCCGGTAGACAGATCAACGATAACATTATTATAGCACATGAACTCATTTATGCTATGAAGAGTCTTCCGCAAAGAAAGAACTCATTTGCCATAAAGATCGATATGTCTAAAGCTTACGACCGCTTATCCTGGTCATTCATTCAACAAGTTCTTCATGGTATAGGAATTAGGGGTCATGCCAATAAGCTGATCATAGAGTGTATCATGTCGGCTTCCTTCTCCATTCTTGTTAATGGTCAGCCTCAAGGCTTTTTCGTTCCCGCCAGAGGCATTTGCCAAGGCTGCCCGTTGTCTCCCTTCATATTCGTCCTTTGCTCAGAAGTTTTGTCAAGGTTATTTGCTAAATTCGAACACGAAGGCCTACAATTTCCTATCTCTTTTTTGCTGACGATATACTTGTTATTGCCGGAAACGCCGGGGCACAATTTTTGATGGAAAATTGAGAAAATAAAACAGTTGTAAAGACAACGTTTCAAATGCAACTCCTTAAAGAAGGTTTTACAACAGAGATCCAGAAGGATTCTGCAAATTACGAAATCTAAAAAGATATCGTAATACACGAATAATCTAAAGAGATTTTCGTGATCGTAGCAAACTGGCAGTAGTGCCTTCTAAAAAGAAGATACTGACAGAACTGCTAAAGGCAACAGAAGGATGACAGGCGAGAGATGGAATTGCTGGGGTGAATTATCACCGTTGCTCAAAGCTTTATTCGCCCTCTGCGAACAGCTTCCAAGAACCAGCAAAGTTGACGGAAAACCTTGGAACACTCCTGCTCTTCTGACTCCTCGGAAGACGGCGAACTCCTCTGGCAATGGTACTCTTCTCTCTCTGTTTGAAGTAACAGAACTCACGCGTACTAAAAAGTACTAGTGTTTGTGTTAAACAACACGCTCACTACTCTGTTGTGTTAAAGAACACTTAGAGTTCTCTCTGGAATTCTGATTACTTCTCCCCACTGAGAGAGAGGAGAGAACCTGCATATATAGCCCACGGGGCGGTTGCTAAGCAGTTGCCTGCACTTCAGGGTAGTGGCAGAACCACTCCTGAACATGCAGCAACTGCTGCAACCGTTCCCGCTCTAATATGCAGCCAGCCATACGCACATACGCACTCTACGCACACTGCGTATGCTGCGTACGCTGCGCACACTGCGCACTCTACGTACGCTGCGTACGCTGCGTACGCTGCGCACACTACGCGCACTGGGCTGCGTACTGGACTGCGTAACTGGGCCAGCGTAACTGGGCTCGCATAACGGGCCGCGCAACGTGGTCGCGCAAGTGGCTCGCGCAACGAGCGCAACTTAAGCGCACTATGCGCCTAGCGACGATGCTGACGTGCTAAGTGCAAAGTGCGCCAATAAAATGCCATATTACGCCTCATGAGCCCTTGAGCCCGAGTCCGAGCCCGAGCCCGAGCCCAAGTCCGAGTCCGAGTCCAAGTCCGAGTCCGAGTCGCTAAGCCCCAACGGGGCTTAGCTCCTATGGAAATAAATTTCCCAAGAGCAAAAAGCTTACAGCTTATTAATTGTTGATTAAGCCTTTATACCATCAATAATTAATCCCACATGGCACACACCCATGTACACTACATGTGCATCTCCATAAAGAGCAAAGACTCATATATATGGAGATACACATTCCTTTCTAGCCGATGTTGGACTAAAAACCAAAACAAAAGGCTAAAAAATCCAACAATCCTCCACATATCTCTATATATATGAGTACGAGTGTTCCCCACAGTAACTGTCCATTATGCTTTTAGGATAGATGCCACTTGACTTGAATCTTCCCACGTGAGTCAAAAGTCAAACTATAATACAAGAATGGACTAAGCCTTGAATTCTGCATCATAGCTGAAATTCTTTCCACTCACATAATGTAGTTACATGTGCCTCTGGCTGCACATTTAAGGCCGTGTGCCAGCCTGGTTTCAGTGTATAATATTGGGCGTCTACAAGTTTACCCTCAAGAGACGGCCTGATATCTCTTTGTCCATACACTATAGGTGAGTTCTTTATTAAAGAGACATGGCGTGAAGCGTCCAACGCTTCCTTTGCGGTGCTATGCCGCTATGACATGGCCTTAAGCCGAAGACCTTACCCCGAATCACCGGGAACCTCATCGTAGTGTCATACTACCCGTAGCATGAGGTCTAGCCCCTTTGTAGTGCCAAACTACCCAGCATGAAGCCTTACGCTTCTGTGCGGTGTTACGCCGCTACGACATGGCTTGCAAGGCCGAGGCTTTATCCCTAGCCGGGTTTACCTCATTGTGGTGTCGTGCCACCCGTAACATGAGGAACACCTCCTCTTTGTAGTGCTGACTACATCCCTCTTTAATTCAATATACAGTATTAGGCCAACTGCCTATTTACGGTGCTACGCCGCTGTGACTTGGCTAACATAGCCGAGGCTTTACCTCCTTCGAGAACCTCATGGTGGAGTCACCGCCACACATAGCATAGAGTCACACTCCTTGTAGTGCTGTGCTACCATGCTTCCTGTAAAGCATACCAGACATTCCAAATGCCTGAGAACTCATTAAGGTATTTAAGCCAACCTCCCACAGGACCTGTTTTCCGCAGAAAACAACAGTAGACAACAGTGGTTATAGGTCCGTAACCTCTCCATGCCCAATAGAACATGTACCCACCGTTCCTGATATTCTTCCGATTAGTGGTCCTCCCTTGAACCAAAAGCTAGATGCCTAGTAGATAAATCTTTGAACTAATAGCATAAAACTTTATGGTAGAAATACAATAATACAATATCAGAATGCCTTCAAGCCCATTTTACAAGCTGTGTCATCGACCAGCTGGCGCTTGAGGCCCTTGGTGAACGGATTTGCCAGGTTCTCCTGACTCCGAACATCAATCACTGCAATAACACCTCTCTTGATAAGATCATGTACTGCCCTGTGCTTCAACCGTACAGTCCTCTTCTTCCCGTTGAAGAGATCATTTGATGCCACCACCGCAGTCGCCTGGTTGTCGCAGTATATCGGTATCGTCGGTACTTGCGCCCCAACCACTGGAAGATCATACATGAGCTCCCGAAGCCATTCTGCTTCCTCGGCTGCGGTATCAAGTGCAAAGAACTCAGATTCCATGGATGACCGCGAGAGCATAGTCTGCTTCTTCGACTTCCACGATATAGCAGCTCCATCCATTGTGAAAATGTATCCACCTGCGGACCTCTCGCTCTCCACCTCTGAGCACCAACTGGCATCACTGAAGCCTTCCACTACCTGCGGATCTCCGCTGTAGTACAGTGCATATGTCTGAGTCTTCTTGAGATATCTCATAACCCGTTCCACAGCTTTCCAGTGTTCAACACCTGGATTGCTCGTAAAATGACTCAGCATTCCCACGGCGAAAGCTATGTCAGGCCTTGTGACAGTAGTAGCATACATCAAACTCCCGATTACGCTTGCATACTCCAGCTGCCTGACGCTTTTCCTTGAATTAGGCTTCAGCTTCAGATCACACCTGTACGACGTATCGATCCCTGGAAGATCCCGATACCCATAGCGAGTGATCATTTTCTCAATATAATGAGACTGTGACAGCGCTAGTCCAGTGTCTGTCCGGATGATCTTGATCCCTAAGATCACATCAGCTTCCCCCAAGTCCTTCATACTGAACTTGCTTGAGATGAATTTCTTTGTCTCCGTGACACATCTAATATCTGTACCTAGGATAAGCATGTCGTCCACGTACAGACAAACGATCACACCTCTTCCATCAGCGAACTTCGTGTAAACACACTTGTCCGTATCGCTGACCATGTAGCCATTTGACCTTATAACTTTGTCAAATTTCTCATGTCACATCTTGGGAGCCTGTTTAAGACCGTACAAGGATTTCACCAACTTGCAGACTTTGTCTTCAAGACCTCTGATGACAAATCCCTCTGGCTGTTGCATGTAAATCTCTTCGGTCAGCTCGCCATTTAGGAAGCCGTATTCACATCCATCTGATGTATCACCATCTTATTTATTGCTACGAGAGCAATCAACATTCTGATGGTGGTCATCCGGGCTACTGGAGCATATGTGTCAAAGTAGTCAATCCCCTGCTTCTGAGAAAACCCCTTGGCTACCAACCTAGCCTTGAACTTGTCAATAGTTCCGTCTGCTTTCATCTTCTTCTTGAAGATCCATTTGCATCCGATGGGTTTTGCTCCTTCAGGAAGATCAACCAACACCCAAGTGTTATTTGAGGTGATGGAATCAATCTCATTGTCAATCGCCTCCTTCCAGAAAACCGCGTCTCTGGTCTTCATCGCCTCATCATAGGTAAGTGGATCTGCTTCCACATGATAGGTGACAAAGTCACTTCCGAAGTCCTTCGGCCTCCTCACACGCTTAGCTGACGGTTCAGCTTGTTCTGGTTCAACCGTTGTTTCAACAACAACATCTTCTTGGATCACATCTTCATTGAAGACTTCAGTCTCTTGTGCACCCTCATTATTCTCCGGAACATCCGGAAGAACAATATTCTTGTGCCTTGCAAACTTGTCTTCAAAATATTCTGCATCGCGAGATTCAATGATATGATTTGACTCAATATCAAGAAATCTCCGAGCATCACTCTTCTCGGCATACCCCAAGAAGATCGTCTTTGTAGTCCTTGTCCCAAGCTTCTGAATCTTCAGATCTGGAAACTTGACATATGCCAGACACCCCCACACTCGAATAACATTCAAGTTAGGTCTGACTTTGAACCAGAGTTCATGAGGAGTAATATCAGAAGTTGCATGAGGCACTCTATTTAGATTAAAAGTGGCCGTCGATGCAGCTTCTCCCCAGTAGCACTTAGGAAGGCCAGCAGTCAACAACATTGAATTTATCATTTCTGTCAACGTCCTGTTCTTCCTCTCAGCTACTCCGTTTGATTGAGGAGAGTACGGAGCCGTAGTCTCATTGACAATTCCATGTTCCTTACAGAACGATGTAAATTCATGAGACCTGTACTCCCCACCTCGATCACTTCTTATCCTTTTGAGTTGTTGTCCAGTCTGTCGCTCAGCTTCAGCTCTGAACTCCTTGAACTTCTCGAATGCTTCGTCTTTAGCCTTCAGCAAGTAGACGAACGCATACTTTGAGAAGTCATCGATGAAGGTTATGAAATACTTCATCCCGGCCTTTGTAGAGAACTGTTTGAAGTCACAGATATCGGAGTGAACCAACTCCAGAAGATCTGTACTTCGATTAACCCGAGGAAAGGGTTTCCTTGTGATCTTCGTTTGAGCACAAACTTCACATTTCTCTACCTTACCCCCACATTTGGAGATAAGTCCTAGACTAGACATTCTGTTTATTCATTTACAATGAACATGTCCTAGCCTATTATGCCACAACTCAAGAGTATAAGCAGAATGAGTGACTTCATTAATTACATTGGACTGATTTACAAGCTGAATCTTGAACATTCCTTCGGTATAAAAAGCTTTCCCGAAATATGTTTCCTTGATAGACATCACCATCTGGCCAGCATTGATGTCCATCCTGAGGCCTGCATTGCAGAGTAGGCCTCCCGAGATCAGGTTCTTGGCGATAGCAGGAACGTGCTTCACGCCTTGAAGCGTCAGAGACTTGCCCGAAGTCAGCTTCAACACCACCGTCCCGATCCCGAGCACTTCAGCTTGTGCCTGGTTCGCCATCATAACCACTTCAGAAGTAGGTGTATAGGTGGTGAACCATTCCTTACTGGAGCATACATGGCAGGAGGCTCCAGTGTCTACCCACCAGTCAGAGTCAGTCCTTACTGCATCAACCTGTGCAATCATAGCAACTACGTCAATGATCATAGATACCTTACTAGGCTCTCCTTGCTCTGATTGCTTGGTCTTTTCTTTACACTCATTCTTAAAGTGGCCCTTTTTGCCACACTTGAAGCAAGGCATTTCTGACTTTGGCTTCTTTTTCTTGATAGAAGTTCCCTTGACTTTTAGATTGTCAAGGTTCTTCTTCTTGCTGTGGAAAGCCGCCTGCTTTCCCTTTGGTCCCTTGGTCTGAACCAGATTGGCGTTAGCCAATTGCTTGGACAGTGTGTCCACCTTCAGTTGAGCCCGCATCTGGTCCTCAACATAGATTTCCTGTAGGAGATCTTCAAGGGTGATCTCCAACTTCTTCCTATGCATGTTTGCATAGAACTTGCTCTACCCAGCGGGGAGCTTTGAGACAATCCCTCCAACAACAAACTTGTCGGGGAGGGGCATCGCCTCGTCTTCCAACTTCTGTCGCAGTTTCAGGAACTCCTTCACCTGCGGCATCTTAGACTTTTCGTCCTCAAAGAACCACTTGTGATATTTTTCAACCACAAATATTTTACTGCGGTTCTTGTCTTCTTCGTAGAGTTTTTCTAGAGACTCCCATATGTCTCTAGCGATATTCTTCTTAGAATAGGATTCTGCAAGAGAATCCTCCATAGCATTCAGGATAAGGAGCTTGCAAATGCTATTTTCTCTTCTCCACTTGGCCTGAAGTTTAGTAGCCACAGATATTGCAGCAGCAGACCCAGTATCTGGAACAGTAGGTTCCTCTTCAAGCAGCACGTGATCAACGTCTCTGAGTTGAAGAGTGAGATAAACCTTTCCCTTCCAGACTTGATAATGCTCTCCATCAAACTTTTCTAACTTACAGAAGCCAGTGTTGAGGAGTGAAGCATTAATGTTTTCCATCGTAGCAATAAAGCTTTGAGATTGTTATTGCCGGGAACGCCGGGGCACAATTTTTGATGAAAAACTGAGAAAATGAAACAGTTGTAAAGACAACGTTTCAAATGCAACTCCTTAAAGAAGGTTTTGCAACAGAGATCCAGAAGGATTCTGCAAATTACGAAATCTAAAAAGATATCGTAATACACGAATAATCTAAAGAAATTTTCGTGATCGTAGCAAACTGGCAGTAGTGCCTTCTAAAAAGAAGATACTGACAGAACTGCTAAAGGCAACAGAAGGATGACAGGCGAGAGATGGAATTGCTGGGGTGAATTATCACCGTTGCTCAAAGCTTTATTCGCCCTCTGCGAACAGCTTCCAGGAACCCGCAAGGTTGACGGAAAACCTTGGAACACTCCTGCTCTTCTGACTCCTCGGAAGACGGCGAACTCCTCTGGCAATGGTACTCTTCTCTCTCTGTTTGAAGTAACAGAACTCACGCGTACTAAAAAGTACTAGTGTTTGTGTTAAACAACACGCTCACTACTCTGTTGTGTTAAAGAACACTTAGAGTTTTCTCTCTGGAATTCTGATTACTTCTCCCCACTGAGAGAGAGGAGAGAACCTGCATATATAGCCCACGGGGCGGTTGCCAAGCAGTTGCCTGCACTTCAGGGTAGTGGCAGAACCACTCCTGAACATGCAGCAACTGCTGCAACCGTTCCCGCTCTAATATGCAGCCAGCCATACGCACATACGCACTCTACGCACACTGCGTACGCTGCGTACGCTGCGCACACTGCGCACTCTACGTACGCTGCGTACGCTGCGCACACTGCGCGCACTGGACTGCGTACTGGGCTGCGTAACTGGGCCAGCGTAACTGGGCTCGCGTAACGGGCCGCGCAACGTGGTCGCGCAAGTGGCTCGCACAACGAGCGCAACTTAAGCGCACTATGCGCCTAGCGACGATGCTGACGTGCTAAGTGCAAAGTGCAGCTCATCGAACAAATCGCTGGTTGGAAAACTTTTTTGGAGGTTTCTGGATAATCCTAATCTCCCGTGGGCCCGTCTCCTACGTGGAGTCTACTTACAAAATAGATCAATATGGCCCTGAAGAAGTCGCGGAATGCCTCTGCAACTTGGACGAGCATATTGGAGTTGAGAAATCAAATGAAGGATGATATGTTCTGGCGTATCAGATGTGGATGGATTAAAATTTATGAAGAACCATGGCTTCCTACCCTTCCCGGGCACCGCATATCTAAGAGCAAACCCAGTCCCAACGGTCCAAGACTTGTCCGGGAGCTCATGGACCCCCTCGAGAGAATGTGGAACGTTGATTTATTCCACGCCTTGATCTCTCAGAGGGAAGCAGCGGCTATTTCAAGCATTTCCTTACGAGAAGGAGATGGGAAGGATGAACTTATTTGGACTAAAATGAAGAATGGTAAATTTTCCCCTAAATCTCTTTATGAATCATTGCGCAGACAAGCCCCGTGCAGCTCATCGAACAAATGGGACAGTAGCGTATGGCATAATCTTTGGAGTATACAGGCCATTTCTCCAAGAGTTCAGACATTTATCTGGAGAGTCATGCATCAAAGCCTTCCTTTACTCGACTTTTTAAATAAGAGACTTCCACATAGCAGTAATCTCTGTCCATTTTGCCTTGATCATGTGGAGAATGCTAATCACATCTTCCTCCATTATAATGTGTCGAGCACGACATGGTTTGCAATCTCTATAGGCTTGAGAGTTAATAACCAACTTGACATCTTTAAGCTCTTGGAAGAATGGCTCAAGAACAAACAAGCAGAAGACTGCTTTCGAATGGAAGCGAACTTACTCTGGGCTATATGGAAGGCGCGATGCGCGTGTATCTTCATCAAAGTACCACTGGATGTGCACAAGATCTTGCAACAGGCTGTACACCGGATGTGCACAAGATCTTGCAACAGGCATATTATATGCATATGGCATACTCTGGAAGCCTGTCAGAGAGGAAGGACCGCATTGACGATCTTCGTAGTGGTTTGGATGCAGTCATTTGGGAGCCTCCCCCTTTGGGATGTATTAAGATTAACGTCGACGGAGCAGTATCATCCCAATCTCTAGCCGCAGCCGCCGTTGCCAGGGACTATGGGGGGACTTTCATTGCAGCACAAACGTGGTTTTCATCGCCCAGATACGATTTGGAGGAAGAAAGAAGTCTTACCGCGGAGTTGCACGCGATTCGCCTTGGTGTGACGCTAGCCCACAGACTCGAGATGAAGGATATCTTTATTGAGGGGGACTCTCTTATTGCTCACCGGATTCTCAAGGGGGAGAAGGAGCTTGCTCCGTGGAGACTTTACAATCTAGTTCAAGATATCCAGGATGAGCTTGGTCGATTGCATAAAAACATTGAACTTGTGTTCATTGGTAGGAAGGGGAACGAGGTGGCACACCTTCTTGCTACCCTACCTATTCATTGAATAACTTCTCAGAATCATATTTCTCCTCTATTCCGAGCTGCCTATTGCAACAGCTTGAGAGGGAAACTGGTTTCTTTATATCTCCTGATTATTGATAATTAATAAAGCATGCATGACTTGCCCTCAAAAAAAAGTTCTTATTTTTTTAATTCTGTAGATGTGAATTTTTGGAGTTTTTTTTTTTTTTTTTTTTTTACTTTGACAAGTGGATCTTCACAAATTAATGACCCAAATATTCTTTACACTCGTAATGTTTCAAACTCCAATCCAAATATAATCCACCTATCTGATTGGAATATACATGTAATAATCTTGTTTTGGGTTGTCAATACAAGTTGGGCTTAGGATATAAATGTAAATTCTAAATGTAGATTTGAATATAAATATTTCATGTTCAAATTTATATTTGGGTCACATTAATTTCTTTTTAATCTGACAATAGAAACAGTTGCACATAGATTATTGTTATGCATAGTTACATAAATTATCATTATGCATAGATTAAGGGAGAATGCGTGTAAATAAAATAATGATAAAATAAGATAAAAAAGAAGAAGAGAAGATTGGAATTCCTTAATGTATAAATGAGGTTTAGTATAAAGGAACCCATTAAAAATTAAGGTTGTAATTTCGAATTCTCATACCAATACCAACGTTGGTTAGGCACATTAGCAACGGAAAATTTCCGTCGGCGTTAGCGACGGATTTGCGGCAAATAACCGACGGCGTACCGACGACAAGGCGATACAATTTTTATTTTATTTTAAGGGGGAGAAAATGTCTCTCATCCGTCGCTAGGGCGTCGGAGATATAGCGACGGATAAGGAGCCGTCGCCATGCAGTCGATTATTTGGCGAGAATTGTTGAGGAAAATGGCGGGACAATTCTTCGACTACGTAGCGACGGACTAGTGACCGGTTAGCGACGGACTTTTCCAGTTTTCGACTACTTTTCGACGGAATTTCCGTCGCTAACTGGAGATTTGAAACTATTTCCAGGTAGCGACGGGTGGTCGACGGAATATCCGTCGGCAACGATCTGGTGGTATATAGTTCGACGGAATAGCGACTGAAAATCCGTCGACAAGGTTCTGGAAAAACTTGACATTTTCAGAACATTGGCGACGGATTATCAGCCACAAATCAGTCGCTGTCTCGACAGTGTCCCGACGAAAAATCCGTCGCCAAGGTTCTGAAAATGTCAAACATTTTCAGAACATGGTCGACGGATAATCCGTTAGTATTCGGTCGCTAATCCGTCCTTTGTTAGCGACGACGATCGACGGACTAGCGACGGAACGATACCCTCTGATACACTGTTACGACGGTTTACCGACGGACTATCCGTCGCTAGCGTCTACACAGTTAAGTATTTAATACTTGAAATGGACGAAAGTCCGTCGGAAAGTCGTCGCTAATGCATCGTATTGTGAAGACGAAAAGCCGTCGCTATTCCGTCGCTCTTCGACTACTTAGCGACGGATCATTATTAGCGACGAGCTGATTGTCGACGGATTATTTTGGCCAAGATCTGTCAGTGATCGGTCGCTAATACTGATTGCCGACGGATGGACGACGGATGTGGCCGTCGCTAAATGAACATATTTTGGTAGTTAATCGATTAAATGTTAGATTTTTGAAACCACAACGGAACATACGAACAGTTACCACATCTATTCTTATGTATAAATATCTTGTTTATTGCTTTTTTCATTCAACTGTTATGTCATGCTTTTGGTTTTAAGTTTTTCACACACAAAATCAAACTTATTTTCAAATCATACATATAACATTTACACTAAAAATTAAAAAAAGTTGAAAATATTCAATAGTTGATTGTATCAAGTTGTCTTATTCAAAGGTTAAAAAAAGGGTGGGGTTGGGGGTTAGAAAGGAGGGAATAATTTTGTCTTATTTTAATTTTGAATATTAAGTTAAAAATATTCAATAGTTGATTGTATCAAGTTGTCGATTAAAAAAAATTTAGGCTATCAAATTAAAAAACTAGAACAATAGAGGATATCAAGTTGAAATTAAGCCAAAACAATAATATTGAATTGTAAATACACCACATAAAATATTACTGTATACCTAGCTACTTGCTTGTCACCCTCCCCTCCTTCCAAAACTTAACAAAAATATTCGACAGTTGTAGTTACAACTTCTTCAATAACAAATACCTCTCTTTCATAGGGCCACAAAGTAGATTGCTCCAATCAAATCTCCGTTTGACATGTATGGGCCCAGACTTCACAAACTTTGGTCAGAGGGCTCACAACCGCAGCTCAGTTGTCGCAGCACCAAAGCAATGCATTTCAGCATTCCGCTGGGTCGTTTACGAGCATCTATTTTTTTAAACTCTATATATATTATTAATCTAAAATTTCCATTTTTAGATTTAGGACATCATATAATTAAGAAACTGCAATGATAAGGTTTTTAGAATGTCAGAAAAAGAATTTTTCAAGTGGTTAGAGAAACGACCTGAGTCTTATAACACCGAGACAACATAATTGTATGACTGACAATATGGTGAGGTTGCAGGAAGGTGTGTAAACAAAGGACTTACACTAACTTCTTCTTGCCATGGTCTTGTGATAAACGGTACATCGCGATGTGTTATTTGGCTTGAGTGTACGAGATAAAAGTCAGGCACACAGAAAGGGAGTTTTCGAATTGCGTCCGGTGTGTCGGACATGACAATATAAATATAAATGTAATAGAAAATAGAAAAGAAAGAAAATAGTATGATACTAAAGTTTATGGTATTAAATAGTAAAAATTGAATATTTGAGAGTATAAAGTTGAAATTAAATAAAAATATATTTATAATGCTTAAGTAAGTAGATAGTTCAAATTCAACTAAAAAAATCAACACCACATCATGTTAATGAGCTATCATCGCCAACACTTATGTCAGCAGTGTAGGCTTTGGTTTAAGCCATAGGCACCTTCAATGAAAGCACATTCTAAATTAAATTATTTAGTCAAACTCGTTTCGCTCAATAGAACAGTATGATTCTTCTCCATCGACCTCTATAAATAAGTAGTAACTCAATATACAATAATAATACCAATCCCAACTCGACCCAAAATAAAATAAAATCGGTGGCTCTACCTCTGACTGGCCGGACCGCAATTGTCACCGGCGGGACCGGCGGCATCAGCCGCACCATCTCCCTCCACCTCGCCTCCCTCGGCCCCAACCTCATCCTCAACTACGCGGCCAACTCCACCCAGGCCGACCTCCTCGCCGTGAAAATCAACTCCAGCTCAGGGACCAGAGCAGTGACAATCAGAGCGGACGTCTCCGACCCGGAGGCAGTCAAGTTGCTCTTCGACCTCGTCGAGAAGGCATTCGATGTCGCGGCCCACATCATGGTCCACAACGCCGGCATCCTGGACCCCAAGTACCTGACAATAGCCTCCACCACACTCGAGGACTGGGACAGTATATTCAGCACCAACGCCCGGGGGACCTTTCTGGTCCTCCGCGGGGCGGCCAACCGCCTGGCCCCGCGGCTGGAGGATCGTGGCGCGCTCGTCGTCCCTCATCGAGGCATTGAGCCCCGGCTACGGAGTGTTGGGTTTTTTAGCCTTTGTTTTGGTTTTTAGTCCCACATCGGCTAGAAAGGAATGTTTATCTCCATATATATGAGTCTTTACTCTTTATGGAGATGCACATGTAGTGCACATGGGTGTGTGCCATGTGGGATTAATTATTAATGGTATAAAGGCTTAATCAACAATTAAAAAGTTGTAAGCTTTTTGCTCTTGGAAATTTATTTCCATGGAGCTAAGCTCCGTAGGAGCTTAGCGACTCGGACTCGGACTCGGACTCGGACTCGGGCTCGGGCTCGGGCTCGGACTCGGGCTCAAGGGCTCATGAGGCGTAATGTGGCGTTTTGTTGACGCAGCGTGCGTAGAGTGCGCAGCGTACGCAGTGTGCGTAGAGTGCGTAGAGTGCGTATGTGCTTATGGCTGGCTGCATATTAGAGCGGGAACGGTTGCAGCAGTTGCTGCACTTTCAGAAGTGGTTCAGCCACTACCCTGAAGTTCAGGCAACTGCTTGGCAACCGCCCCGTGGGCTATATATGCAGGTTCTCTCCTCTCTCTGAGAGTTAGAAGCAATCAGAATTCCAGAGAGAAAACTCTAAGTGTTCTTTAACACAACAGAGTAGTGAGCGTGTTGTTTAAAACTAACACTAGTACTTTTTAGTACGCGTGAGTTCTGTTACTTCAAACAGAGAGAGAAGAGTACAGCCATTGCCAGAGGAGTTCGCCGTCTTCCGAGGAGTCAGAAGAGCAGGAGTGTTCCAAGGTTTTCCGTCAACCTTGCTGGTTCCTGGAAGCTATTCGCAGAGGGCGAATAAAGCTTTGAGCAACGGTGATCATTCACCCCAGCAATTCTATTTCTCGCCTGTCACCCTTCTATTGCCTTTAGCAGTTCTGTCAGTATCTTCTTTTTAGAAGGCACTACTGCCAGTTTGCTTCGATCACGAAAATCTCTTTAGATTATTCGTGAATTACGATATCTTTTTAGATCTCGTAATTTGCAGAATCCTTCTGGATCTCTGTTGCAAAACCTTCTTTAAGGAATTGCATTTGAAACGTTGTCTTTACAACTGTTTCAGTTTCTGTATTTTCCATCGAAAAGCGTGCCCCGGTGTTCTCGGCAATAACAATCTCAAAGCTTTATTGCTACGATGGAAAATATTAATGCTTCACTCCTAAACACTGACTTCTGTAAGTTAGAGAAGTTTGATGGAGAGCATTATCAAGTCTGGAAGAGGAAGGTTTATCTCACTCTTCAACTTAGAGACGTTGATCACGTATTGCTTGAAGTGGAACCTACTGTTCCAGATACTGGGTCTGCTGCCGCAATCTCTGCGGCTACTAAACTTCAGGCCAAGTGGAGAAGGGAGAATAGCATTTGCAGGTTGCTTATCCTGAATGCTATGGAGGATTCTCTAGCAGAATCCTACAGTAAGAAACCAATTGCCAGAGACATATGGGAGTCTCTGGAAAAACTGTACGAAGAAGACAAGAACAGGAGCAAAATATTTGTGGTTGAAAAATATAACAAATGGCTCTTTGAGGACGAGAAGTCCATGCTGCCGCAGGTCAAAGAATTTCTGAAGTTGCGACAGAAATTGGAAGACGAGGCTATGCCCCTCCCCGACAAGTTTATTGTTGGAGGGATTGTCTCAAAGCTCCCCGCTGGGTGGAGCAAGTTCTATGCAAACATGCATAGGAAGAAGCTGGAGATCACCCTTGAAGATCTCCTGCAGGAAATTTATGTTGAAGACCAGATGAGGGCTCAACATAAGGTTGACATGCTTTCCAAGCAATTGGCTAACGCCAATCTGGTTCAGACCAAGGAACCAAAGGGAAAGGGAAAGCGTGCAGATTTCCAGAAGAAGAAGAAGAACCCTAACAACTTGAATGTTAAGGGAACTTCTTTCAAGTCAAAGAAATCTAAGGCAAAGATGCCTTGTTTCAAGTGTGGCCAGTTGGGCCATTTCAAAAGTGAATGTACAGCACCGGCCAAGAAATCAGAGCAAGGTGAGCCTAGCAAAGTCTCAATGATTACTGATGTAATTGCTATGATTGGACAGGTTGATGCTGTAGGATCTGATTCAGAATGGTGGGTAGATACTGGAGCCACCTGCCATGTCTGCTCCAGTAAGGAGTGGTTCACCACCTACACACCCACTTCTGAAGCGGTTGTGATGGCGAACCAAGCACAAGCTGAAGTGCTCGGGATCGGGACGGTGGTGTTGAAGTTGACTTCGGGGAAGTCTCTGACGCTTCAAGGCGTAAAGCACGTACCTGCTATCGCCAAGAACCTGGTCTCGGGAGGCCTACTTTGCAATGCAGGCCTCAGGATGGACATCAATGCTAGCCAGATGGTGATGTCTATCAAGGAAACATATTTCGGGAAAGCTTTTTATACCGAAGGAATGTTCAAGATTCAGCTTGTAAATCAGTCCAATGTAATTAATGTAATTAATGAAATCACTCCTTCTGCTTATACTCTTGAGTTGTGGCATAATAGGCTAGGACATGTTCATTGTATACGAATAAACAGAATGTCTAGTCTAGGATTTATCTCCAAGTGTGGGGGTAAGGTAGAGAAATGTGAAGTTTGTGCTCAAACAAAGATCACAAGGAAACCCTTTCCTCGGGTTAATCGAAGTACAGATCTTCTGGAGTTGGTACACTCAGATATCTGTGACTTCAAACAGTTCTCTACAAAGGCCGGGATGAAGTATTTCATAACCTTCATCGACGACTTCTCAAAGTATGCGTTCGTCTACTTGCTGAAGGCTAAAGACGAAGCATTCGAGAAGTTCAAGAAGTTCACAGCCGAAGCTGAGCGGCAGACTGGACAACAACTCAAAAGGATAAGAAGTGATCGAGGTGGGGAGTACAGGTCTCATGAATTCGCATCGTTCTGTAAGGAACATGGAATTGTCAATGAGACTACGGCTCCGTACTCTCCTCAATCAAACAGAGTAGCTGAGAGGAAGAACAGGACGTTGACAGAAATGATAAATTCAATGTTGTTGACTGCTGACCTTCCTAAGTGCTACTGGGGAGAAGCTGTATTGACGGCCACTTTTATTCTAAATAGAGTGCCTCATGCAACTTCAGACGTTACTCCTCATGAACTCTGGTTCAAGGTCAGACCTAACTTGAATGTCATTCGAGTGTGGGGGTGTCTGGCGTATGTCAAGCTTCCAGATCTAAAGATTCAGAAGCTTGGGACAAGGACTACAAAGACGATCTTCTTGGGGTATGCCGAGAAGAGTGATGCTCGAAGATTTCTTGATATTGAGTCAAATCATATCATTGAATCTCGCGATGCAGAATATTTTGAAGACAAGTTTACAAGGCACAAGAATATTGTTCTTCCGGATGTTCCGGAGAATAATGAGGGTGCACAAGAGACTGAAGTCTTCAATGAAGATGTGGTCCAAGAAGATGTTGTTGTTGAAATAACGGTTGAACCAGAACAAGCTGAGCCGTCAGCTAAGCGTGTGAGGAGACCGAAGGACTTCGGAAGTGACTTTGTCACCTATCATGTGGAAGCAGATCCGCTTACCTATGATGAGGCGATGAAGACCAGAGACGCGATTTTCTGGAAGGAGGCGATTGACAATGAGATTGATTCCATCACCTCAAATAACACTTGGGTGTTGGTTGATCTTCCTGAAGGAGCGAAACCCATCGGATGCAAATGGATCTTCAAGAAGAAGATGAAAGCAGACGGAACTATTGACAAGTTCAAGGCTAGGTTGGTAGCCAAGGGGTTTTCTCAGAAGCAGGGGATTGACTACTTCGACACATATGCTCCAGTAGCCCGGATGACCACCATCAGAATGTTGATTGCTCTCGCAGCAATAAATAAGATGGTGATACATCAGATGGATGTGAATACGGCTTTCCTAAATGGCGAGCTGACCGAAGAGATTTACATGCAACAGCCAGAGGGATTTGTCATCAGAGGTCTTGAAGACAAAGTCTGCAAGTTGGTGAAATCCTTGTACGGTCTTAAACAGGCTCCCAAGATGTGGCATGAGAAATTTGACGAAGTTATAAGGTCAAATGGCTACATGGTCAGCGATACGGACAAGTGTGTTTACACAAAGTTCGCTGATGGAAGAGGTGTGATCGTTTGTCTGTACGTGGACGACATGCTTATCCTAGGTACGGATATTAGATGTGTCACGGAGACAAAGAAATTCATCTCAAGCAAGTTCAGTATGAAGGACTTGGGGGAAGCTGATGTGATCTTAGGGATCAAGATCATCCGGACAGACACTGGACTAGCGCTGTCACAGTCTCATTATATTGAGAAAATGATCACTCGTTATGGGTATCGGGATCTTCCAGGGATCGATACGCCGTACAGGTGTGATCTGAAGCTGAAGCCTAATTCAGGGGAAAGCGTCAGGCAGCTGGAGTATGCAAGCGTAATCGGGAGTTTGATGTATGCTACTACTGCCACAAGGCCTGACATAGCTTTCGCCGTGGGAATGCTGAGTCGTTTTACGAGCAATCCAGGTGTTGAACACTGGAAAGCTGTGGAACGGGTTATGAGATATCTCAAGAAGACTCAGACATATGCACTGTACTACAGCGGAGATCCGCAGGTAGTGGAAGGCTTCAGTGATGCCAGTTGGTGCTCAGAGGTGGAGAGCGAGAGGTCCACAGGTGGATACATTTTCACAATGGGTGGAGCTGCTATATCGTGGAAGTCGAAGAAGCAGACTATGCTCTCGCGGTCATCCATGGAATCTGAGTTCTTTGCACTTGATACCGCAGCCGAGGAAGCAGAATGGCTTCGGGAGCTCATGTATGATCTTCCAGTGGTTGGGGCGCAAGTACCGGCGATACCGATATACTGCGACAACCAGACGACTGCGGCGGTGGCATCAAATGATCTCTTCAACGGGAAGAAGAGGACTGTGCGGTTGAAGCACAGGGCAGTACATGATCTTATCAAGAGAGGTGTTATTGCAGTGATTGATGTTCAGAGTCAGGAGAACCTGGCGGATCCGTTCACCAAGGGCCTCAAGCGCCAGCTGGTCGATGACACAGCTTGTAAAATGAGCTTAAAGGCATTCTGATATTGTATTATTGTATTCCTACCATAAAGTTTTATGCTATTAGTTCAAAGATTTATCTACTAGGCATCTAGCTTTTGGTTCAAGGGAGGACCATTAATCGAAAGAATATCAGGAACGGTGGGTACATGTTCTATTGGACATGGAGAGGTTACGGACCTATAACCACTGTTGTCTACTGTAGTTTTTTGCGGAAAACAGGTCCTGTGGGAGGTTGGCTTAAATGCCTTAATGAGTTCTCAGGCATTTGGAATGTCTGGTATGCTTTACAGGAAGCATGGTAGCACAGCACTACAAGGAGTGTGACTCCATGCTATGTGTGGCGGTGACTCCACCATGAGGTTCTCGAAGGAGGTAAAGCCTCGGCTATGTTAGCCAAGTCACAGCGGCATAGCACCGCAAATAGGCAGTTGGCCTAATGCTGTATATTGAATTAAAGAGGGATGTAGTCAGCACTACAAAGAGGAGGTGTTCCTCATGTTACGGGTGGCACGACACCACAATGAGGTAAACCCGGCTAGGGATAAAGCCTCGGCCTTGCAAGCCATGTCGTAGCGGCGTAACACCGCACAGAAGCGTAAGGCTTCATGCTGGGTAGTTTGGCACTACAAAGGGGCTAGACCTCATGCTACGGGTAGTATGACACTACGATGAGGTTCCCGGTGATTCGGGGTAAGGTCCTCGGCTTAAGGCCATGTCATAGCGGCGTAGCACCGCAAAGGAAGCGTTGGACGCTTCATGCCATGTCTCTTTAATAAAGAACTCACCTATAGTGTATGGACAAAGAGATATCAGGCCGTCTCTTGAGGGTAAACTTGTAGACGCCCAATATTATACACTGAAACCAGGCTGGCACACGGCCTTAAATGTGCAGCCAGAAGCACATGTAACTACATTATATGAGTGGAAAGAATTTCAGCTATGATGCAGAATTCAAGGCTTAGTCCATTCTTGTATTATAGTTTGATTTTTGACTCACGTGGGAAGATTCAAGTCTTAAGTGGCATCTATCCTAAAAGCATAATGGACAGTTATTGTGGAGAACACTCGTACTCATATATATAGAGATATGTGGGGGATTGTTGGGTTTTTAGCCTTTGTTTTGGTTTTTAGTCCCACATCGGCTAGAAAGGAATGTTTATCTCCATATATATGAGTCTTTACTCTTTATGGAGATGCACATGTAGTGCACATGGGTGTGTGCCATATGGGATTAATTATTAATGGTATAAAGGCTTAATCAACAATTAAAAAGCTGTAAGCTTTTTGCTCTTGGAAATTTATTTCCATGGAGCTAAGCTCCGTAGGAGCTTAGCGACTCGGATTCGGACTCGGACTCGGACTCGGGCTCGGGCTCAAAGGCTCATGAGGCGTAATGTGGCGTTTTGTTGGCGCACTTTGCACTTAGCACGTCAGCATCGTCGCTAGGCGCATAGTGCGCTTAAGTTGCGCTCGTTGCGCGAGCTACTTGCGCGACACGTTGCGCGGCCCGTTACGCGAGCCCAGTTACGCTGGCCCAGTTACGCGGCCCAGTACGCAGCCCAGTACGCCCAGTACGCGCAGTGTGCGCAGCGTACGCAGCGTGCGTAGAGTGCGCAGTGTATGCAGCGTACGCAGTGTGCGTAGAGTACGTATGTGCTTATGGCTGGCTGCATATTAGAGCGGGAACGGTTGCAGCAGTTGCTGCACTTTCAGAAGTGGTTCAGCCACTACCCTGAAGTTTAGGCAACTGCTTGGCAACCGCTCCGTGGGCTATATATGCAGGTTCTCTCCTCTCTCTGAGAGTTAGAAGCAATCAGAATTCCAGAGAGAAAACTCTAAGTGTTCTTTAACACAACAGAGTAGTGAGCGTGTTGTTTAACACTAACACTAGTACTTTTTAGTACGCGTGAGTTCTGTTACTTCAAACAGAGAGAGAAGAGTACAGCCATTGCCAGAGGAGTTTGCCGTCTTCCGAGGAGTCAGAAGAGCCAGAGTGTTCCAAGGTTTTCCGTCAACCTTGCTGGTTCCTGGAAGCTGTTCGCAGAGGGCGAATAAAGCTTTGAGCAACGGTGATCATTCACCCCAGCAATTCCATTTCTCGCCTGTCACCCTTCTGTTGCCTTTAGCAGTTCTGTCAGTATCTTCTTTTTAGAAGGCACTACTGCCAGTTTGCTTCGATCACGAAAATCTCTTTAGATTATTCGTGAATTACGATATCTTTTTAGATCTCGTAATTTGCAGAATCCTTCTGGATCTCTGTTGCAAAATCTTCTTTAAGGAATTGCATTTGAAACGTTGTCTTTACAACTGTTTTAGTTTCTGTATTTTCCATCGAAAAGCGTGTCCCGGTGTTTCCGGCAATAACACGGAGCGTACACGGCCTCCAAGGCGGCGGCGGAGACGATGGTGAGGATCCTCTTGAAGAAGCTGAAGGGGACCGACATCACTGCAAACTATGTAGCCCTCAGGCCGATCGCGACGGAGATGTTCTTCTCCGGGAAGAGCGAGGAGACCGTGAAGAGGATCGCGAGATGAACCCGATAGGGAGGCTCGGGGAGATGAAGGATGTGGCTGTTGGAGTGGGTGGGGTTCCCAACCTATGTGGAGAAGACCCCGGAGTGCGATGAGCGCCGTTCGTGTGTCGAAGAAGCTCGGGAAGTAGGCAACGCGGAGTCGCTACTGCTGATGCTGCTCCTGAAGGAGATTCTGGACTGGGTTAGCCGAGTTCGGCCCGAACTCGGTCCCAGGCCGAGTTCTGGCCGAACTCGGTCCCAGGCCGAGTTCTGGCCGAACTCGGTCCCAGGCCGAGTTCTGGCCGAACTCGGTCTGGCTCCTCCAGAATGTTGGCGTTAGGTTCTGTTTGCTCGACACAGAGTTCTGGCCGAACTCTGTGTCGTCGGGGGCTGAAGCGGATTTTAGGGTAACTTTTTACCACTGGATCTAATCCAACGGTCCAGGTTGGTTGTGGGATTGGAGAGTTAAATTGAGTTTTCTCAACCCTAATTCAGTATGCAATAATATCGCAAGGTAACACAAGTTTGAGAGAGGAAGGAGGCAAGAGTGCCATTGCAACTTCGGAGAAGAAGACGGAGGATTGAAGGTCGCTATTCGAAGGAGATCGTGTTCGGGTAATCTCTACTCGTCGTTCTCGCTCTTCGTAGCCTTGTAATCATTGTTCTTATCTCTGAGTGTTGTGGGGATCCGATTTGGATCGGGAGGAGTTTGTAGAGGGTGTAATTCTTCTATTCCATTAGTGGAGGCTTCTCAGGGTTGGACTCCGATCGTCCCGTGGTTTTTCCCGCAAGGGTTTTCCACGTCAAAAATTCTCTGTGTCTGCGTGGATTGTTTTGTGTGTTTGTTTTTGGGTTCGTGCGTTGTATTGCTCGGTCCTCTCGCAGGTACTCTCCGGTTTGGGGAAAGGTTTCCGCACTTCTTTTCCAACAGTGGCGCCGGTGGTCGGGTTCTTGTGCAGGGTGAAGGGGATGTTAGTCCTGGGGCATAATTTTTCGATGGAAAACTGAGAAATGAAATGATTGAAAAAATAATGTTTCATAGCAACACTTCAAAGAAGGTGCATGACAGAGATCATTGGAGGATTCTGAGAAACAAATTCAATTGTAGTGCTTCTAAAAAGAAGATACAAATGAATTGTTAGCAGCAACATCAATTGTCCACTAACAGTTTCTGATTAGATCAGAACTGTTCTCGTTCAGAACGAGTAGAAGTGGATAGAAGGTGAAAATGGCCTGTTGGGATGAATGATCACCGATGCTCAAAGTTTGATTCGTCCCACACGAACAGCTTCCAGGAACCAGCAAGTTCGACGAAAATCTTTCGGAGCACTCTGCTCTTCTAACTCCTCGGATGGTGCAGACGCCTGCGCAATGTGGCGCTGGTGCATTTCTCTTCTCTCTTAAACTCTCTAAAAATTTGTAAGGAATTATGTTTTGAACACTTGTATATCGAGAGAGAGAGAGAGAGGGAGAGAGAGAGAGAGAGAGCAGAGAAGCTTATATAGGCCGCACTATAATTGTCCAGTTAGCAAAATGTTCGGGATGTAGAAAAAAACTGTACCGAACATTCTGTAACTTCTCAAATCAAGCACACACATGATTTGAGTCAACAGGCGCACAACGCGCGCCAATTGCGCCACCGCGCCAATGGCGCCACTTGCTCCTGTGCGCACATGCACACCACGCGCACTGCGTGCACCCCGCACCAACCGTCTCGCCAACTGCAGCGCCAACTGCAGCACCATCTGGCAGCGCCAACTGGCACACCATCTGGCTACACCAACTGGTACGCTATCTGGCCGCGCGATCAGGTCGCACCATCTGGCTACGCCAATTGGCGTGCCATCTGGTTGCACGATTGGGCAGCACGAACTGACGCACGAACGGCTGCGCAAGAGGCTCACAAAATGAGCGCAACTTAAGCGCACTATGCGCCTAGCGACGATGCTGTCGTGCTAACTGATAAGTACGGCAATAAAATGCCACATTACGCCTCATGAGCCGAAGTCCGAGTCTGAGTCGCTAAGCCCCTATGGGGCTTAGCTCCAATGGAAATTAATTTCTAAGAGCAAAAAACATTAATGCTTTACCATGGAGTCTTATCCTTACCTTCTAGTAAAATTACCTACATGGTTTCCTCCATAGGGTCACTACCCCATGTGCACACCTCAACTACATACCAAGTATATATGGAGATACTACTCATGTTGTTTTTTCAATGTGGGACTAAAATTACTAGGCATATTGAGAGCAAACTCTCTACATGTCAAGGGAAAAACTCCAACAATCTTCCACATATCTCAATATATGGGTTTGAGTGTTCTCCCACAGTAATTATCCATCATGCATCAGGAGAGATGTCGCTGACGACTTGAATCATCCCGCATGAGTCAAACAACAGACTATAATACAAGAAAGGACTAAGCCTTGAATTCTGCATCATAGCTTTAATTCTTTCCACTCACATAATATAGTTACATGTGCTTCTGGCTGCACATTAAAGGCCCTATGCCAACCTGGTTTCAGTATATAATTTGGGGCATCTACAAGTTTACCCTCAAGAGATAGCCTGATATCTCTGTTTATACACTATAGGTGAGTTCTTTATTAAAGAGACATGGCATAAACCTTGCGCTTCCCTTGCGGTGCTACGCCGTTATGACATGGCCTAAAGCCGAGGCATTATCCCGACCCGAAAACCTCATCGTAGTGTCATACTATAGTAGGATTAGGTCAAGCCTCTTTGTAGTGCCAAACTACCCAGCATAAAGCCTTAGGCTCCCTTGCGGTGTTATGCCGCAACGACATGGCTTGCAAAGTCGAGGCTTTACCCCTATTCAGGTACCTCATCGTGGTGTAGTGCCGCTATAACATGAGAACATTCTCCCCTTTGTAGTGCTGTCTACCCCTCTTTAATTTCATCATACGATATTAGACTATCTTCCTATTTGCGGTGCTACGTCGCTGTGACTTGGCTCGCAAAGCCGAGGTATTACCCCTAACCGAAAACCTCATGGTAGAGTCACCTCACTATAGCATGGAGTTTTATTCCTTGTAGTGCTACTCTACCGTGCTTCCTGTAAAGCACACCAGGCATTCACTCTGCCTGAGAACTCATTAAGGCGTTTAAGCCATCCTCATCACAGGATCCGTTTTCTACAGAAAACAATAGTAGACAACAGTGGTTATAGGTCCGTAACCTTTCCATGCCATAGAGGACATGTACCCATCGTTTCTGATATTTTTCTAGTTAATGGTTATTCCTTGAACCAAAAGCTAGATGCCTAGTAGATTTTTTTGAACTAATAGCATAAAACTTTATGGTAGGATTGTAATAACATAATATCAGAATGCCTTCAAGCCTATTTTACTTGCTGTGTCATCAACCAGATGGCACTTGAGGCCCTTGGTGAACGGATCCGCCAGGTTCTCCTGACTCTGAACGTCAACCACTATAATAACACATCTTTTGATAAAATCGTGTACTATCTTGTGCTTTAACCGCACAGTCCTCTTCTTCCTGTTGAAGAGGTCATTTGATGCCACCGTCGTAGTCGCCTGGTTGTCGTAATATATCACTATCGTCGGTATTTGTGCCCCAACCACTGAAAGATCATACATAAGCTCCCGTAGCCATTCTGCTTCCTCTGCTATGGTATGAAGTACAAAGAACTTAGATTCAATAGAGGAACGAGATAGCATATTCTGTTTCTTCAACTTTCACGATATAGCAGCTCCATCCATTATGAAAATGAATCCATCTGTGGACCTCTCGCTCTCCAACTCAGAGCACCAGATGGCATCACTAAAGCTTCTACTATCAGTGGATCTCTACTGCAGTGCAGTGCATATATGTTTGAGTTTTTTTGAGATATCTTATTACCCGTTTTACATCTTTCCAGTGCTCAATGCCTGGGTTGCTCGTGAAATGACTCAGCATTCCCACGACAAAGCTACGTCAGGCCTTGTGGCAGTCGTAGCATACATGAAACTTTCGATTACACTTGCATACTCCAGCTGCCTGATGCTTTCCTTTGAATTAGGCTTCAGCTTCATATTACACCTGTAAGGCGTATCGATCACTGTAAGATCCTGATACCCGTAGCATGTGATCATCTTCTCAATATAATGAGACTACGACAGTCCAGTCCAGTCCAGAATCTGTTCGAATTATCTTGATGCCCAAGATCACATCAGCTTCCCCCAAGTCCTTCATACTGAACTTGTTCGAGATGAACTTCTTTGTCTCCGTGATATAGCTCATATCCGTACATAGGATAATCATGTCATCCATGTACAGACAAACGATTACACCTCTTTTATCAGCAAACTTTGTGTAAACACACTTGTCCGTCTCGCTGACCCTGTAGCCATTTGACCTTATAACCTTGTAAAACTTCTCATGCCACATCTTGGCAGCCTGTTTAAGACTGTACAAGGATTTCACCAACTTGCAGACTTTGTCTTCAAGACCCTTGACGATAAATTCCTCTAGTTGTTACATGTAAATCTCTTCGGTCAGCTCGCCATTTAGGAAAGCCATTTTCACATCCATCTGATGTATCACCAACTTATGTATTACTACGAGAGCAATCAATATTCTGATGGTGGTCATTTGGGCTACTGGAGCATACATGTCAAAGTTAGTCGATCTCCTGCTTCTGAAAAAACTCCTTGGCTACCAGCCTAGCCTTAAACTTGTCAATAGTTCCATCTGCTTTCATCTTTTTCTTGAAAATCCATTTGTATCCGATGGATTTTGCTCCTTCAGGAAGATTGTGAGCCCCTGGCCCAATTTTTTTCTATACATTTTTATTTATTTATTATTATTTCTTCTCTAAATATTTCCTTTTGGTAATGAATGTTAAAACGGATGATAGGTTTTGCAATTAAATAAAGAGAGGGGAGCTTTGCAAAATCCAATTAAAGAAGGAGGCTTGATATAAATATCCTAACCCAAACACTCTGTTAGATTCAAATTCAAAATTTGGTCGTTCCTTCTAAAGCTAGGTCCGATATGCAACGAGGAGATTCTCTCCCATCCTTAGCATGATCTCAGTCCACCCCAAATCGATTCGATCCTATCTACACATTGTATATAAATATATGCAGAACCAATCAGTTCCTCCTTCCCCAAAACCCTAAGCTCACCTCAGTTCGTGTAGACTGCTGCTAAGAGGATTCCAGAGCAGACCAGTTGAACTTTCAGAACATGTAACCATTTCTCTTCATCCCCCATGTCCATTGATTCCTTAAACCTAGTTTACTCGATCTTATTTCGATAAATAAGGTGTTTGTATTAATTCCTAAATGAAATACTAGACGAAGGTGTAGTGGTATGAGTTATGCATAACAATGGTTTCGGGATAGGGGTGGTATCATACCCTTCCTGATACGGTCAGGTACCAGGAGCTATGGCATGGAGGTAATCGAGAAGTGATGTCTTGAGAGAACCTCTTGTCTGTGTATAGTTATTTTTCTGCACCCTCAGTAATTTAGCCTCTCTGTACCAAAAACTGATCGAAGGGGATTGAGTGTCAAATTAATTTAGAGGGGGTGGTGGATGTTACTTATTTTCAACTTGTACTTTTAAGGGAATTATGTGTTACTCAACCTTGGTTAAAATTTATCCTCATGTCAAAGGCATGTTTCTTCTCATGCTTTTGGAAACCTGATTGATTCATAAACCCCCTTCTGTTGGAAGGACTTGTTTTGTTGCTTTCAACTATGCTGCTGCAACAAAGATAGATAGATAGGTACGAGTAATACCTTATGTACAAAGAACAAGTTCTCTCCGTACTCCATAGAGAATAGAATAACAGTAATATGGGTTGAGGAGAGATCTTGCTATTGTACTCGCTCTGTACAAGGAATAGACCATATTCTAATCAGCTCGAGAGGGTTGTAAAATTAGAGAGAATGACTCCCTTCTATAACAATAGACAATTTACATCCCAATAGGAAAAGTGGTTTGGCCTGTTGCAATTTACTCCCTTCTATTTTACCAGACTGTTAAAGCTTTTGTTGTACCTGCTGTAATTTTGTTTCACTAGACAGCAAAAGCTTGTGTTTTACCTACTATTCAGTCCACTGCTTTAAATTAGATGTGCAGTCCACACTATCATGTTCAGTCTATGTTTCACATTAGTTCAGTCCCTTAAATATTAGACCACATCCCTTCATTGCTTAGGCTATGTGAAGGCCAGTCCCTGTATTATTTGTATTATCCTGCATATGTATCAGTAGCGAGTCCTTATGTATCGGTTGTTTAGAAACTGAGAAAGGGGAATATGGTGTATCCTATAACCCAGGGTATCCAATAGATATCTAGCTTAATGCCACAACATGAGGGCTAATGACTGATGAGTTGTTCAACTCCCAACTGATCTGGGTATCAGTTGCAAACTAATGTGTAATACCAGAGAACTGATTTGGATATATCAGTTCAATAAGAAGTGATTTGGGTATATCAGTTCAATGAGAACTGAATTGGGTGTATCAGTTTCAAAAGAAAAACTGATATTGTGGTCAGTAAAGAACTGGCATGGATGGAAAGGGTGTCCAATCTAGGAAGTCTAGTACCCTGATATCAAGTGTAAACCCATAGTAGATGAGTATTAGGGTCTGTCAGTTGCAAGGGCAGGGGTATACAATACCCATATGTATATACATGTGCATATTGAGGCAGGGTATGTTATATGGGGAAAAGAACACACTCTACATAGGGAGTATAGTTAACTGGAACTAGTGGCCTAGTAAGTGGAGGAAACAAGTATCCTAGGAAACTGATAACCTAGTAACTAGTCTATTCCATTCTATTTCACGTAATGACATTGTAAATTCTTTAAATCGGTTAGCTGGACTTCGTCTCGGGCTTGACCCATACCAGCAGCTCAGGACCGCAGGCAAGTATACCTTGCCTTTCTTTACATGCACTGTCTTTCATCATTCAGTTTTTCTCATTATTGATTGACATGTACTTTTCATATCCTACTTCTATATTTTATCATTGCTATATAGGTCATGTTCACAGTTAGCCTTGTGCCTTATTGGACGTGTTCACTTGTGCCTTGATTGAGTCGTGTCATGGGTCGAGAAGTCATAAACTGAACTGCTATACCTCATTGTCTTGAAATCTTGAAGCTAACCTGTGAGTCCATATTAGGGGAGAGGGTTAGTAGTGTTTGGTCCACACCTGCGAGTCCACATTAGGGGCGAGGGTGATCCTTGAAGCTAACCTGCGAGTCTATATTAGGGGTAAGGGTTAGTAGTTGTTCAAACCTGCGAGTCTACACTAAGGATCATGAGGGTTTGGTTTTCCTATTGATCTCGTGTTCATTGTTCACTCGGCAGTTCATTTATACGTAGTTGTTCTAGTGTTTGTGTTCGTAGCCACTTGTGGTGGTTTTGTCTTTCTTGTTTATTTCTTACGCTTGATAAAACTGTTAGATAGGCATGTATATTATGTATCTTGCTATGTCCTCTGAGGACCTGATGATCTATTCAGGTTTAGCCAATTTGAGTCAGGAGCAGACGAGCGGTTGTGAGCCAGCATCAGACCACGGTGCCTTGTAGTTAAGGTTGTCTTGATTAGCAGTTTGTACTCAGTTAGTTATTTCATGTATTTTTCTCTTTTCGTCTATTGGTAGTAGATTTGTGTCCACTGGACGTGACTTTGATTTCTTGGAAACATTCAGTTTATATTCTATGTTATTCAGTTTCATAGATGTTCATTGTTTTTGCTTGTGTCTTATTTATTATGTGGACGAGATATAGATTTTCCCAGTGATCCTAGATTTAGTGACTTGTGAGTTATAGACAGCGTTCTACCGCCGACACTGCTGCGTAGGATGGACTTGGACACGTTTCGTATCCGAAATGCGGGTGCAGGTCGTGACAAGTTTTTTTTTGGTAGCCCATGCAGGTCTACGTTAATCACTTCGGTTATGTTACTGTACCGTCGTGAGCCTGCAAATAGGATTAGACATATAGGATCTCATCCACATGACTTGACTCCTTGTTGATCTCTATCCTTGATTATTCATGAAATCCTCGACTTGCATCCTGCTTGAGATTCTTCAACGGCTAAAATATTTTCTTTGTTATAGCTAAAATGGACTCTCAAGACAGGAACAACGCTTCCCTGAACACTCCACCGACTGTAGGAGGATTTTTCACGTACATGACCCCACCAACACAAGGAGGCCAGCTCACTCATATGGGCAATCCGCCACAGCCGTAGTTCCCGAGATTCCGCAGAGACGGTATTCTACCACCTTCGCAGTTTTCTCCGCAGACTCCACCACCAGCACCCGTTCCACCACCAGTACCTGTCCCACCGCCAGCACAAGTCCCGCATCCAGTACGTGTTCCACATCTAGTTCCAGCCAGGCACCCAACACCAGCAATGTATCCGGCTACTATGATGCATCCAGCACCTCCGATGTATCCAGCACCTGTTCTGCCTCCGCCATCGACACTGGATAATGTCACACTCCTAGGGATCTTCCAGCAGCAAGCCAACCTATTTCGCGACACCTTGAGAGAGGCTCATCAGATTAGAGATGCTCCGCGACAGCGCTCTGGAACTTCCAAGAATTTCATGGACCTCAGGCCTAGGGAATTCAAAGGGACGGAAGGGATTCTCTACGCGGATGAGTGGTTAGAGAACGTGGATCAAATTCTTCGGATGACTCGAGTTTCGGAAGACCTGAAGATTGAGTCCACTAGCATGCAGCTTTACGACATCGCCCGCATGTGGTATAGAGACGAGCCTCGATTAACCGCGCCAGATGTGACCTGGGAAGAATTTAAGGAGCTGTTCAATATGAAGTTCTATCTGATGCTACTAGAGAGGAGTTAGAGAACGAGTACGGAAGATTGGAGCAGGGCAACCTCTCTATCGACGAGTACACCGCAGAGTTCTCCCGCCTCAGTCGCTTCGCAGATGCCTTGACCCCTGCAGCCGAAGCTAAGAAATTCAGAAAAGGGCTATCACATGAAATTTGTATCGCTATCGCCACCAGCCAGGCCACAACTTACGAAAGAATCTTGAAGTTCGCACAGGCGGTAGAGACAGAATTAAAACATAAGCGAAAGAGAGACAGAGACGCATATGGAGGAGGCAGCAGCCAATCGAGATCGGCAAAGCGATCCAATGCTCCGGAGAAGACCGCAGTACAGCAGTATCCTCAGCAGACACGAGTATCCCCATGCCGAGACCAAGATGTACCCACCTGCCAGTATTACACGAAGAGAGGCCGCGTCCTAGAAGAGTGCCGCAAATGGTTAGGATTGTGTTGGACTTGTGGGTCCAACCAACACATATCTCGATTTTGTCCGAAGAGAAATGCGACTGCCCCACCACTACCAGCCGCACAAAGAGGAGCTGACGAAAAGTCATAGTAGATTACAGTAGTAATATTATTGATAGACCTATAGTGGATATTGGTTTGTGAGTTTTTTGAATCGCAGTAGCGTAGACTATTCTTTCTAATAGATCATAGCTTTATTGAATTTCGAGGACGAAATTATTTTAAGGTGGGTAGGTTTGTGAGCCCTTGGCCCATTTTTTTCTATACATTTTTATTTATTTATTATTATTTCTCCTCTAAATATTTCCTTTTGGTAATGAATGTTAAAATGGAAGATAGGTTTTGTAATTAAATAAAGAGAGGGGAGCTTTGCAAAATCCAATTAAAGAAGGAGGCTTGATATAAATTTCCCAACCCAAACACTCTGCTAGATTCAAATTCAAAATTTGGCCGTTCCTTCTAAAGCTAGGTTCGATATGCAACGGGGAGATTCTCTCCCATCCTTAGCATGATCTCAGTCCACCCCAAATCGATTCGATCCTATCTACACAATGTATATAAATATATGAAGAACCAATCAGTTCCTCCTTCCCCGAAACCCAAAGCTCACCTCAGTTCATGTAGACTGCTGCCGAGAGGATTCCAGAGCAGAGCAGTTGAACTTTCAGAACAAGTAACCATTTCCCTTCATCCCCCATGTACATTGATTCCTTGAACCTAGTTAACTCGATCTTATTTCGATAAATAAGGTGTTTGTGTTAATTCCTAAATGAAATCCTAGATGAAGGTGTAGTGGTATGAGTTATGGATAACAATGGTTTCGGGATAGGAGTGGTATCAGACCCTTCCTGATACGGTCAGGTATCAGGAGCTATGGCATGGAGGCAATCGAGAAGTGATGTCTTCAGAGAACCTCTTGTCTATGTAAAGTTATTTTTCTGTACCCTCAGTAATTTAGCCTCTTTGTACCAAAAAATGATCGAAGGGGATTGAGTGTCAAATTAATTTAGAGGGGGTGGTGGATGTTACTTATTTTCAACTTGAACTTTTAAGGGAATTATGTGTTACTCAACCTTGGTTAAAATTTATCATCATGTCAAATGCATGTTTCTTCTCATGCTTTTGGAAACCTGATTGATTCATAAACCCCCTTCTGTTGGGAGGACTTGTTTTGTTGCTTTCAACTATGATGCTGCAACAAGGATAGATAGATAGGTACGAGTAATACCTTATGTACAGAGAACAAGTTCTCTCCGTACTCCATAGAGAATAGAACAACAATAATATGGGTTGAGGAGAGATCTTGCTATTGTACTCGCTCTGTACAAAGAATAGACCATATTCTAATCAGCTCGATAGGGTTGTAAAATTAGAGAGAACGAATCCCTTCTATAACAAATAGACAATTTATATCCCAATAGGAAAAGTGGTTTGGCCTGTTGCAATTTACTCCCTTCTATTTTACCAGACTGCAAAAGCTTGTATTGTACCTGCTGTAATTCTGTTTCACCAGACAGCAAAAGCTTGTGTTTTACCTTATATTCAGTCCAATGCTTTAACTTAGATGTGCAGTCCACACTATCATGTTCAGTCTATGTTTCACATTAGTTTAGTCCCTTAAATATTAGACCACATCCCTTCATTGCTTAGGCTATATGAAGCCCAGTCCCTGCATTATTTGTTTTGTCCTGCATCTGTATCAGTAGGTAATCGAGTCCTTATGTATCGGTTGTTCAGAAACTGAGAAAGGAGAATATGGTGTATCCTATAACCCAGGGTATCCAATGGATATCCAGCTTAATGCAACAACATGAGGGCTAATGACTGATGAGTTGATCAACTCCCAACTGATCTGGGCATCAGTTGCAAACTAATGTGTAATACCAGAGAACTGATTTGGATATATCAGTTCAATAAGAAGTGATTTGGGTATATCAGTTCAATGAGAACTGAATTGGGTGTATCAGTTTCAAAAGAAAAACTGATATTGTGGTCAGTAAAGAAACTGCATGGATGGAAAGGGTGTCCAGTCTATGAAGTCTATTACCCTGATATCAAGTGTAAACCCATAGTAGATGAGTATTAGGGTCTGTTAGTTGCAAGGACAGGGGTATACAATACCCATATGTATATACATGTGCATATTGAGGCAGGGTATGTTACATGGGGAAAAGAACACACGCTACATAGGGAGTATAGTTAACTGGAACTAGTGGCCTAGTAAGTGGAGGAAATAAGTATCCTAGGAAACTGATAACCTAGTAACTAGTCTATTCCATTCTATTTCATATAATGACATTGTGAATTCTTTAAATAGATTACTTGGACTTCGTCGCGGGCTTGACCCATACCAGCAGCTCAGGACTGCAGGCAAGTATACCGTGCCTTTCTTTACAGTTTTATTTACATGCACTGTCTTTCATTATTCAGTTTTTCTCATTATTGATTGACATATACTTTTCATATCCTGCTTGTATATTTTATTATTGCTATATAGGCTATGTTCACAGTTAGCCTTGTGTCTTATTGGACGTATTCACTTGTGCCTTGATTGAGTCGTGATATGGGTCGAGAAGTCATAAACTGAACTGCTATACCTCCTTGTCTTGAAATCTTGAAGCTAACCTGCGAGTCCATATTAGGGGCGAGGGTTAGTAGTATTTGGTCCACACCTGCGAGTCCACATTAGGGACGAGGGTGATCCTTGAAGCTAACCTGCGAGTCCACATTAGGGACGAGGGTTAGTAGTTGTTCAAACCTGCGAGTCCATACTAGAGATGAGGGTTTGGTTTTCCCATTGATCTTGTGTTCATTGTTCATTCGACAGTTCATTTATGCGTAGTTGTTCTTGTGTTCATGTTCGTAGCCACTTGTGGTGGTTCTGTCTTTTTTGCTTATTTCTTACGCATGATAAAACTGTTAGATAGGCATGTATATTATGTATCTTGCTATGTCCTCTGAGGACCTAATAATCTCTTCAGGTTTAGCCAAGTTTGAGTCAGGAGCAGACAAGCGGTTGTGAGCCAGCATCAGACCATGTTGTCTTGCAGTTGAGGTTGTCTTGATTAGTAGTTTGTACTCAATTAGTTATTTCATTTATTTTTCTCTTTCCGTCTATTGGTAGTGGATTTGTGTCCACCGGACGTGACTTTGATTTCTTAGAAACATTCTGTTTATATTCTCTATTATTCAGTTTCATAAATGTTCATTGTTTTGGCTTGTGTCTTATTTATTATGTGGATGAGATATAGATTTTTCCAGTGATCCTAGATTTAGTGACTTGTGAGTTATAGACAACGTTCTACCACTGACACTGCGACATAGGCTGGGCTTGGACATGCTTCGTATCCGAAATGCGGGTGCGGATCGTGACAAAGATCAACCAACACCCAAGTGTTATTTGAGGTAATTGAATCAATTTTATTGTCTATCGCCTCCTTCCAGAAAATAGCGTCTCTGGTCTTCATCGCCTCATCATTGCTAAACAGATCTGCTTCCACATAATAGGTGATAAAGTCATTTTCGAAGTCCTTCGGCCTCCTCACACGCTTAGCTGACGTCTCAGTGAGCTCTAGTTCAACCGTTGTTTCAACAACAACGTCTGCTTGGACTATATTATCATTAAAAACTTCAGTTTCCTGCGCACCCTCATTGTTCTCCAGAACATCGGCAAGAACAATATTCTTGTGTCTTGTAAATTTGTCTTCAAAATATATTGCGTCGCGAGATTCAATGATATGATTTGATTCAATATTAAAAAATCTCTAAGCTTCACTCTTCACGACATAACCTAAGAAGATTGTATTTGTAGTCCTTGTCCCGAGTTTCTGAATCTTAAGAACTGGAAGCTTCACATATGCCAGACACCCCCACACTCGAATGACATTCAAATTAGATCTAATTTTGAACTAAAGATCATGAGGAGTAACGTCCGAAGTTACATGAGGAACTCTATTTAGAATAAAGTGGTCGTCAATGCAGCTTCTCCCAAATAGCATTTTGGAAAATCTGCAGTCAACAGCATTGAGATTATCATTTCTGTTAACATTTTGTTCTTCCTCTCTGCTATTCCGTTTGATTGAGGAGAGACGGAGCCATAGTCTTGTTGAAAATTCTATGTTCTTTGCAGAGCGATGCGAATTAATGAGACCGGTACTCTCCACCTCGATCACTTCTTATTCTTTTGAGTTGTTATCGAGTCTGCCATTCAGCCTCGGTCCTGAATTCTTTAAACTTCTCGAATGCTTCGTCTTTGGCCTTCAGCAGGTAGACGAACGCGTACTTATATAAGTCATCGATGAAGGTTATGAAATACTTCATCTCGACCTTTGTGCAGAATTGTTTGAAGTAACAGATATCTGACTGTACCAACTCCAGAAGATCTGTGCTTCGATTAACCCGAGAAAAGGGTTTCATTATGATCTTTGTCTGAACACAAACTTCACATTTCTCTACCTTATCTCCACATTTGGCGATAAGTCCTAGAATAGACATTCTGCTTATTCTTTTACAATAAACATGTCCTAGTCTATTATGCCATAAGTCAAGAAGATAAGGAGAATGAGTGATTGTATTAATTACATTGAACTAATTTACAAGTTGTATTTTGAACATTCCTTCGGTATAAAAAGCTTTCCCGAAGTATGTTTCCTTTATGGACATCACCATCTGGCCAGCATTGATATGCATCCTTAGGCCTGCATTGCAGAGTAGGTCTTCAGAGATCAGGTTCTTTGCGGTAGTAGGTACATGCTTTACACCTTGAAGCATCAGAGACTTCTCATAAGTCAGCTTCAAAACCACCATCCCGATCCCTTGCACTACAGCTTGTGCCTGGTTCGCCACCTTAGCAACTTTAAAAGTTGGTGTATAGTTGGTGAACCACTCCTTGCTTGAGCAGACATAGTAGGTGGCCCTAATGTCTACCCACCAGCCAGAGTCAGCCCCCACCGCAGTGACCTAAGCAATCATTGCAATAACGTCAGTGATTATTGGAACCCTACTAGGCTCACCTTGTTCTGATAGCTTGGACTTAGATTTGCATTCACTCTTGAAGTGGCCCTTCTTGCCACACTTGAAGCAAGGCATCTGAGCCTTTGACTTCTAATGTTTGAAGGACGTCCCCTTCACTTTCAGATTATTGGGGTCCTTCTACTTGCTGTGGGAAATCACATGCTTTTCTTTTGATTCCTTGGTGTGAATCAAATTGGCATTAGCCAGCTGTTTGAATAGAGCGTCCACCTTCAGTTGAGCACTTATTTGGTCTTCAATATAGATTTTTTGCAGGAGATCTTCCAGAATGATCTCCAACTTCTTCCTATGCATATTTGCATAAAACTTGCTCCACCCAGCGGGGATCTATGAGACGATCCTTCCAACAACAAACTTGTCAGGAAGAGGCATCGCCTCATCTTCCAGCTTCTATTGCATCTTCAGTAATCCCTTCACCTGCGACAGCATACACTTCTCGTCTTCAAAGAGCAACTTATGATATTTTTCAATGATAAATATCTTGCTCATGTTTTTGTTATCTTCGTACAGTTTCTCCAGAGACTCCCATATCTCTCTGGCAATTTTCTTCTTTGAATATGATTCCGCCAGGGAGTCCTCCTAGCATTTAGGATTAAAAGCCTACAGATGCTATTCTCCCTTCTCTATTTGGCCTGGTTTTTAGTAGCAGCAGTAATTGCGCTGCAGACCCAATTTCTAGAATAGTAGGTTCTTCCTCGGTTAACACGTGGTCAAATTCAGAAAGTTGAAGATTGAGAGTAACCTTCCTCTTTCGGACTTGATAGTGCTCTCCATCAAATTGCTCTAACTTGGTAAAGTCATGATTGATTAGTGAAGCACGAATGTTTTCTATCTTGTGAAATCAAGCCTTGAGATTGTTAGTCACGGGACATAATTTTTGATAGAAAACTGAGAAATGAAACGATTATAAAAATAATGTTTAGTAGCAACACTTCAAAGAAGGTGCATGACAGAGATCCTTGGAGGATTCTAGGAAAAAAAATCAAATATAGAACTTCTAAAAAGAAGGTACAAATGAATTGTTAGCAGTATCAGCGATTGTTCACTAACAGTTTTTGATTAGATCAGAACTGTTCTCGTTCAGAACGAGTAGAAGTAGATAAAAGAAGAGGATGGCTTGCTAGGAGGAATGATCACCGGTGCTCAAAGCTTGATTTGCCCCACACGAACATCTTCCAGGAACCAACAAGTTCGACGGAGAAATTTTGGAACACTATGCTCTTTTGACTCTTCGGATGACGCGGACTCGTGCGTTAAGTGGCGTTGGTGCACTTCTCTTCTCTTCTCTCTTGAACTCTCTAGAAATTTGTAAGGAATTGTGTTCTGAACACTTGTATATCGAGAAAGAGAGAAAGAGAGAGAGAGAGCAGAGAAGCTTATATAGGCCGCACTGTAACTGTCCAGTTAGCAAAATGTTCGGGACATGGAAAAATTGCCCCGAATATTATGTAACTGCTCAAATCATGCACATACACGATTTGAGCCAACTGGCGCACATCGTACGCCAATTGTGCCACCGTGCCAATGGTGCCACTTGCGTCTGTGTACATATGCGCAACACGCGTACTACGCACACCCCACGCCAACCGCCGCGTCAACTGTAGCACCAAGTGCTGCACGATCTGGAAGTGCCAACTGGCGTGCCATCTAGCTGCACCAACTGGCGTGCCATCTGGCCGTACGATCAGGCCGCGCCAACTAGTGCACCATCTGGTCGCGCGATTGGGCAACATGATCTGGCACGCGAACGGCTGTACAAGTGGCTCACGTAACGAGCACAACTTAAGTGCACTATGCATCTAGCGACGATGCTGTCGTGCTAAGTGCAAAGTGTGTCAACAAAATGCCATATTATGCCTCATGAGCCCGTGAGCCCGAGTCTGAGTCGCTAAGCCGCTATGGAGCTTAGCTCCAATGAGAATTTATTCCCAAGAGCAAAAATCATTAATGCTTTACCATGGAGTCTTATCCTTACCTCCTAGTAAAATCACCCACATGGTTCCCTCCTTAGGGTTACCACCCCATGTGCATACCTTAGCTACATACCAAGTATATATTGAGATACTACTCATGTTACTTTTTCCAATGTGGGACTAAAATTACTAGGCATGTTGAGAGCAAGCTCTCTATATTTCAAGGGAAAAACTCCAACAGGGGAGTGGATGAATGGGCAGGTGATTAGGATTAACGGAGGTTATGTGTGAGATTAAGAGTGTGCAAAAATTTTATTAATTCTGAGTAATTTGGAATAAAATGTTCGCCTTCTTTCTTCCTACTTCGGTCGCCTTTGGGCCGGAGTTATTCACACCAACTTATGTCTGATGTCAGCATGTTCCTACAAAGACTCCACCTATTGTGCTGTCATGAGCATCCTATTCATCAGGTTCAACCTTTTAAGCCAATAGATCATAATTGTAATGTAGTGTCTCCTTAAAACCACATGCTAATGCAATATTGGCTAACAAACATACACTCTACTGGCCTACTGGGTGAAAACTTAAGGCATGGAATTGCCTTATGTTTCCAAATAAGATGTTATCAAGTTATTTTCTAGATGTATTAATTATGATTTTATCTTTGATTACTTTTATCTAAAAATGGTTTTAAGAAACAAAAGTTCAAAAAATTTGTTTGATAATTTTTTTAGTAAAATAGTTTTGTTCTTAGGATTAGAGTTTCGATAAAAAAAGGTTTTTGATCCATACTCGAGTCTGATGAGGCAGCTCATGAAATTTAGCAGCTCCGGTGAGGCATCTCATGACTTTGACCCTACCTCTAGTCTGTCAACGTCCTGGTAGTGGGGGAAGCTCATTCTGATGACGGTTTTGAGCTCTTGCGAGGAGGAGCTCCGACTTTGACCCCGCATCGAGTTCGTTGGTGTCTTGGTAGTGGAAGAAGCAAGTAGCAGTGGTTAGGCTACAGTTGTTGTATTTGGCCCGCAACTACTGGACAACTCATGAGATTTCTCTTACGATGCCGATTGCTTAGACGGATTCCAGTAAACGATTCATAAATACTAAAAGACTAGTCGGGTGGTTTCATTTTATGGAACCAATCTATGTTACAACCATTAGTTTTGGATTGCAAGGCTGAGATTACACATCTACTCATCTATCTTTTAAGTAGATAGTCCCACCTCTTTTAATCTTAGTTTTGCAATTAAAATCTAACGATTGTAATATAATATGAAAATACCCGGTTAGTTTTAGGGTATTCCTCAATTTTTTTGAATTGATTCCCTCGATATTTGTGTAAGCCACTAGAAGAAAAAAAATCATGTCTTTTTCTCCCGGCTTACGATAAAACCCGAGCAGCCCATGCGATCAAATATCCGTCCAGATATCTATACGATCAGATATCCGTCCAAATATCTATATACACATCACTAGGCCAGACAACAATCTTTATGATGAATTAGGGTTCTTTCAACTTGTGTGGCTTCTAGACTACAAGGATCATCCATTGGGTGAGAGGAAAGGGTTTCCATTAACATCAACATGTATGTGGTAGTTCGAGAGAGTTCCGTCTACTACGAGTTGAGGTATTCAAAGAAGGTGTTCTTCGATCTACTTGCCAATTCTAGATCATCCGTAGATTACTGTTGGAGGTCGTACGCGTATGCGACTCGCTGATCATATCGATATATCTAACCATCTTTCACGTAGTCATATTTATTATTTTGCATGTTAACTCATTGTATAAAACAAAAGAGTTTCATGGTAATCGATCGTTCGTCGAACAGTTCGATGACTAGATCGATTGGTACAGTTAATATATGAGTATCACCAAGGCGGAGATCCAAGGATTGGTTTACTAAATAATGTTCGGGTAGACGTGTGAAGGGTTCATGTGTTTGTATCCTAGCGGGCGTATAAGAGTAAATTTTTATTATCTGCTGCACACAGGTACACTATTTATTTATTTGGAAGGTTGGTATGATGTTGATTGGTATCATGTTGGCATTGGTTGGTATCTTAATGGGTTGGTATAATGTTGGTTTGTATCAATTGGCCTGGATTGGTATCTTGGTAGCTAGGTTTAGTCTCATATTGGCTTGGTTGTTGCTTGTTGCTCATGGTATGTTGTTGCATTATCTTGTTGATAAATTTAGGATAATTGGGTATCCTACATGCGTTAGGTTTCTTCTTTACTAATACTACATACCTTAATGAATAATCAACCGTATTGCCTGATTTATCTTGGTTTTGTTAGCTTTTAGTGCGGTAAGTTTAAAATTTTATTGGGTGTTCCTTTTACTGCATTATGATGGGTATCGGTGTCCTAACTAATTGGGCTAGGTTTTCCTCTGTTGCATTGTGCTAGATTTCAGTAACCTTATACTTTAATAACTTGGTTGGTATTAGTGACAATACGGATACCCCTTCACAATATCTTGACCTTAAATTATCTCGGTGCGTCTTGTTCTGTTCTTAGCAACATATAGTACATTTGATTAGAACTTATGAAACTACATATCATCAGAACATTGACAATCTCAGATAATGTATGCAATAATAAATTTTTGACTTGGATACTGTAAGCCCCCTAAATTTTTGAAGTTATTATTTTTTATTTTTTTATCACTTTGTTTAATATTGTTATTAATATATATTTTTTCGACTATTATTTTTTATATTAAATACTCTATTTCGTAGCTTTTATTTTTGGAGCACAAGAAATGCCAAACTCTAGAAACTTCCTTCATGAGTTTTGACCTAGAAAAGTTTATCTTCAATTTACTATATCATGTCCTACTCAAATATGACTTGCTGTATTTTATTTGCTTCGCACAACTTCGGGGTCAATTTAGGCCAAGAAGTTATCTATCGTGAGATTTGTCATAACTTCTCACTTAAATTCTGGACTCGACATCAAACCAACCTAAATGACCAAATATATGATTTTAACTATTTTTTAGCCTACTGCACACATGAATAGGGTGTCCCACCCAATGGAGGCCTCATGTGCTATTTAAATTCAAATGGCATATAGGACCCCTTATGTGACTTTGTAAGTCTAGTTCCAATTCCGATAATTTTTATTGAGCCTAAACTTGTCCAATGAGTTGTGGATAACTTGTTAGGGTCAACCCTTGTAGAAAGCCCCTACCTAAATATTTAATTCAGATTTATGGAGTATTTGTTTGGATCAAAACCAAATAGGAAAACTCTACAAATCCAATATCCTATATTTGGAAACTTGTATATTCATGTGCCAGTCCAACTTGTATTTAGACTCCAAAACCATCAAAACTTACCCAAACCCACTCTAAAACAACTCTACTTGACCCGTTACCTACTCATATATATAAAACCCACAAATACTCGGCCGAAGCCCCTCTACAAATCCTAAAACCCAACCCCTTCATTGTCGAACTACTGCTGCTGCCATCTCTTCCTCTCGTTGTTGTTCACACACTTGTCAGCCACCTCTAGTCCAACCACCACATCCCTAATGTGCCCAAGAACCCCTCTACCTTCCCAAGGCCGTCCCTACCTGGAACCACCCCTACAAGCCACTATAGTCTCCCAAATTCGACCCCAGCAGTGCTGTCTGAAAGTCAGAACAAGTATGCCATCTTGCGACAGAATTTCTCCACTTCTAGATATTAAAATTCTGGGTTACCCTATGTGTATACTACCTTCATATAAAATTTTATGTCAAAATTCTTTCTACATTGGTTGGGTCATACGTTTTACCAAAGGGTGTCCAGAACTGCCACAGTTTGGTATATGTAGGTTTTGATCTTGTTGGAATAACTTTTACCATTTATATCATATATAAAAATGACTGTAATTTGATTATCTATAGTCCCCTTCATTTACTTTTTTCATAATTTTGTTGTTTTGATATTTATATATTTACATCTTTGAAGAACAAATTCTGCCGTAAACCAAACTATTGATATTACCATCTTGTGAGTCCCAAAAATATTTTTGTGTGCATCCAAGGCTCAATATTATTGGTTCTCAACACATGATCATGAATATTTGATAATCTAAATAATTGTTTACCATTAAATTTAGAATATTAAAGTTATTTTGTTCATGGTTAAACAAGTTCTAATAACGTTAATTTATTAATATTGGTATTAGGTTCATCATGTGATGATTTCTAAATGGGTTTTATGCAATAATAATTATATGATTTATATTTCCAGAATATTAAAGATTTATTTCATAATTACTATTGAATATTATATATATATATATATATATATTTTTATTTATTGAATATTATATATATATATATATATATATATATATATATATATATATATATATATATATATATATATATATTGTGGGATTTTGTTAGTCCTAGAAGGAATATTATGACTAGTTTGTAAATTATGACTAATAAATAGATTAGCTAACCCATATTGATTATAAATATATGTATATATGGTATATGTTAGTAATAATGAAGTGTGGTTATTAATGTTAGTTGTTATTATTCTTATTTATAGGAGTTCGTAAGACCGAGACTGCATAAGTTGAAGTCGGATCCATAATCTACACTCTAGCGACGATTCCAGGCAATATACCATGCCACTGTGACCTTATTTTATTTTCTGCTTTACATGGACGTGTTTGTTGGCCTATTGGCTATGGTCGAACCAGATTTTAATAATTGATCTAATCCTGTCTCGATATAAGGGCTACTTGGACTAACTACTACATCTTGTGCCTTCTTCCATTCAAGACTTTGGAACTTGGAGTCGTATTTGTCGTCGCGTCTGCATTTTAATTATCAAGGTATTTTTCACATTTTATTGAGTCTAGGAATACGATATAAACTGCGTCGTACTGGCAAATAGGCTATCTAAGAAACATTTTCAAAAATACACTTTTATTTTGAAAACAAGGCCCAAGCCCAAAAATCTATTCCTAACTGCTTGAAAAGTTTCAAAAGCCCAAAATCAACCAATTCTGACCTAGCAGAATTCGTCCCAAATTCGGCCTGAATTTGGCTAGTGGAATATTGCTTTTTTAAATCCAGTCTTCCCGTAGTTACAGATACAGCGACTATATGCCGAGATTCTCTCATAGAATTCTGTTTGAATTCTGTCCGAATTTTTCCTTTAGAAATCCTATAAATAGAGAAAAATTTCTACCATTTCAACACACCAATTCAGTTTCTTATCTCTTCTCTCTAAGCTTACTACGATCTTCCAAAGCCTTCTAAGCTTTCATTTTTAAATCCCAAGCCAGTTACAATACTCTAGTCATTTTGCTAGTGCGGTACGGCCTAGAAGTTCGGAATGATTGTAATCAAGTGGCTTGACGGAAGTAAGACACTTCATAATTGAAATTGATTGAGTGCTTCGGATCAAAGCTCGCGTTTGTAGAAGTTGTAAGGACTTCATATGAAAACTTGCAGTTTTCCATAGTGGATTTCAACCGGGAGCTAGAGTTCTCTTGACTGGATTAGTCCTCACAAGAGGAAGACCAGTTTACATCATCGTGTTTGATTTTGCTCTTTGCACTTTACTTTTACTTACTCATATATGTGATCTTACTACTAACATTTTTTAATAGCTAATATTCCGTTGCCTACTCTATTTACTCTCCTCTAGAGTATATCGATTTACATTTCTATCCTACAATTGGTATTAGAGAGAGATTATACAGGTAAAGCGAGGTAACATTATTATTATTTTCTCTATATATAACTGCTGTTACATAGATCACTTTATCACATATGGTAACTGTGAAATTCACAACTGAAAGCCAAGCTACAAACAGACTTCCACTGTTTGATGGTAACAACTACACTTACTGGAAAATACACATGAGTTTCTTTTTAAAATCTCTAGATTTTAACCTATGGTTGATTGTAGTTGATGGCTATAAAAAGCCTCCCCGTGTTCTTATTAATGGAAATTTGGTTGAAAAAATACATGACAAGTATACTAACTCTGAAAAGAAAGAGGCCAGTCTTGACACACATGTATTAATGCTTTATTTTGTACATTACGTAGGACTGAATTCAACAGAGTATCTACATGCACAACATCCAATACAGCATAAATACTTCTCGAAGTTACTCATGAAGGTACGACACAAGTCAAGGAGTCCAAGATCATCAAACTTACTCATGAGTATGAGGCATTAAAGATAAAGCCAAACGAATCCTTTACACAAATGTTCACAAAATTTTTGGATATTGTAAATCCTTTGTCCTCCCTAGGCATGGAATACAATAATCATGAAAAGATTCGCAAGTTGTTATGAGCTCTCATAAAGAACTAGATTCCAAAGGCTATACCAATCGTTGAAGGAAAGGACCTCACGACCATGTCTCTTGAAACGTTCATGGGAAAGCTACTCACTCACGAGCTGGAACTTCAAAAATTTGAAGTTGTTACACCAAAGGAGAAATCATTTGCCCTCAAAGCTCAACACCGAAGAACTGTCGCAGAAGATTCTGACAATAGTAATTCCAATACCGAGGATCAAGCTCTCCTAGTGAAGAAGTTCATGAGATTCAACGGAAGAACTAAGGAACACAATAGCAACAACAACAACGAAGAAGATCCAATCTGCTATGGTTGTAAGAAGAAATGACACATCAAGAAAGACTGTCCAACATCATCATCATCATCAACTAGGAAAGGTAATAATTGTGAAAAGAGTTACTTAAAGAAATCTACTTCCAGAAGATATGCCAAAATAAGCATCTAGCATGAAAGTGAAGCTAGCGACTCAGAAGATGAACAATCAGACGATACTGCAAATGTATGCTTGATGGCATATGATCAGGTAAACACAAACCCCCTGTTTGATACATATAATAATTATACCTTTGAACATTTAGGTGAAGCTTTTAGTGACCTTTTAGATAACCACAAAAAACTGCTTAGAAAATATCAGAACTCTAAGAAGGTACTCAAAGAGTACAAAGGTGAAATAGAAAGACTTACCGACTTACTAGCTGAGGTTGGAAAAAATGTAAACCCAAGTAAGACTAGTGAGCTTTCTTTTGTCAAACTGTAACTACACGAGACTACACGTTTATCCAAAGAAAAAGATAAGAGCATTGCTAAACTTGAGAAAAGTTTACTCAAAGAGAAGAAGAGCCATTACTGTGCACTATTCAGAAATGATGCACTCATAGTTGACTATAACACCCTTTATGACACCTCCAAAAAGTTAAAAATTAGGTAGAAAAATAGCCTGAGGTTACTGGTCCCTACCCTAACAAATGTTAATTACCGAAACATCAGAACACGGTCAAACCCAACACTGTCAGACCAAACATGGCCAAACCTTTGACTAAGAAGACTAACCAACATGCATTATATTACAAGTATCCAACTAGAAAACCAAGACCTACCAATCATGCACAAAATACTGCAGCTAACACTCAGCATGCTAGATGTCACTATTATGGCACCATTGGTCATATTTCTCTTGTATGTAGAGTAAGAAAGTTAGTTGATTCGAACATATGTGCATGGATACCAAAGATTAACATATCCGGACCGTATAAGAAATGGATACCAAAAGTTTCATCTGTAAACTTTTTTATAGGTGGACGACCTTACTCATGCTAGAAGCAAGTGGATCCTCGATAGCGGTTGCTCACGGCACATGACTCGTGATACTTCTTTATTTACAACACTGTCGAAGAAGAAAGAAGGATACGTCTCCTTCAGTAATAACTTTAAAGAGTATATAGTAGGTATCGACAACATTGGTAAGACTCCTACCCTGTGATTAAATATGTCTGTCTAGTAACTGAGTTAAAATATTACCTACTCAGTATAAGTTATTTAGATGATCATGGTTATGGTATTAACTTTGTCAAAGACAAATGTACTAAAGTTGGTAGCTCAAGTGGTAGTACTATCTTTGAAGGTATTAGGGAAGACAACATATATGTTTTCTGTTTGTTGGAAGATGCTAACAAAGCAGGTAGATGCTCATTAGCCAAGAACGATGAGAGTCAACTATGGCACATGAGACTCGATCATGTAAACATGGACACAATTTAAGGATTATCAATGAAGAAACTGGTACGAGGCTTACAGGACATTGCTTTCAAGAAGGATATGGTATGTAGTGAATGTGAAAAGAACAAAGTTACCTAATCCACTTTTAAGTCCAAAAATACTGTAAGTACCACTAGAACTCTACAATTACTGCATATAGATTTATTGGGCCTAGTAGAATTGCTAGCCTAGGTGGTAAGTTATATGCATTTCTAATAGTAAATGATTTCTCTAGATACACGTCAGTATACTTTCTCGTATGCAAGAACGATACATTATCTGAATTCGTCACATTTTGCAAGAAAGTCCAAAATGAGAAAGGATTCATGATCACTCGTGTTCGAAGTGATCATGACGACTAATTCAAGAATGTTTAAGAAATTTTATGACACACATAATTTTGTACGAGTTTTTCTGTCCTAGGACTCCACAACAAAACGGAGTTGTGGAACGTAAGAATAGAAGTCTATCTAAAATGGCTATAGTAATGTTGAACCAATTTAGTACCCAAATATTTTTTAGCTGAAGTTGTCAATACAGCTTGTTATATTCTCAATAGGGTTCTAATTCGACCTAAATCGAAGAAGACTCCATATGAGTTATGTTTTTGATAGAACACCCATAGTTTCTTATTTCAAAATATTTGATTGTAAATATTTTATTCTTAATACTAAAGATAATTTGGATAAATTTGACAAAAAAATCGATGAAGGTATATTTTTAGGTTATGTGGCCAAAAGTAAAGGGTATCGAGTCTTCAACAAAAGGACAATGATCATCGAAGAATCAATGAATGTCACCTTCGACGAGATAAATCAACAAACGATCAACGATGATGAAGACATCAGTACACCAAATAAGGCATCTACAGATACAAAAATCAGAACCAGCTACCTTAAAGTCTACCAAAAAGGATAAAGTTTATGGCTAACCACCCCAGGAGATTTGTAATAGGTGAGATCACCAAGGGCGTAATTACTCGTTCCTCTGCCAGAGATATAGCTTCTTGTGTTGCATTTATTTCACAGCTAGAATCTAAGACTATTGAAGAAGCATGTAGTGATAACTATTGGTTTGATGCTATGCAAGATGAACTAAATCAATTTGAGCAAAATTAAATTTTGGAACTTTTCCAAAGCCTATTGATCGTACAGACATTGGCACCTGCTGGGTATTCCAAAATAAATTAAATGAGGATGGTTTAGTCACTTGTAATGAGGCTCGACTCGTAGCTCAAGGATACAACCAAGAGAAAGGTATCGACTACGATGAGACCTATGTCCCAGTTGCAAGATTAGAATCCATCCGTATGTTATATGCATTTACATATTTTCATAACTATAAACTTTTTTCAATGGATTTAAAGAGCACATTTCTTGATGGTTTTATAAAAGAAGAAGTTTATGTAGCTCAACTTCCAGGTTTCAATGATCTCGAAAATCTTGATTATGTATTCAAGTTGAAGAAAGCCCTATACGATTTAAAATAAGCCCCTCGTGGTTGGTACGATCATCTCAGCTCTTTTCTACTTGATAATGGTTTTTCAAAAGACAAGGTTGACACTACACTTTTTATAAAGTCTTTAAATGAAAATTTTTTTTAATTCAAATTTATGTTGATAATATTATCTTTGGATCTACTGATAATCTCTTTGTCAAGAATTTTCCAAGTGTATACAGAATGGGTTCGAGATGAGCATGATAGAATAACTCAAATTCTTTCTTGGACTACAAATCAAACAAACCAACAATGAGACATTCATCAATCAAGCCAAGTACCCAAAAGATTTGCTAAAGAAGTTCGATCTAGAATCCTTCAAACCCTTTGACACTCTAATGGAAACTTCAACCAAGCTCAATGTAGATGAACAAGGCAAACCTGTCGACATACGTAAGTATCGAGGTATGATTGGTAGTTTACTTTATTTAACTGCTAGTCATCCTGATATAATATTTAGTATTTATTTATGTGCAAGATTTTAAGCTAGTCCTAAGGAATCACACATGTGCACAGTTAAGCATATCTTCTGATACTTTAAAGGCACTTCTTCTGTCGGCTTATGGTATTCCAAAATCACGTCCTTTGACCTAATCGGTTATTCGGATACTGATTTGCTGAATGCAAAGTAAATAGAAAAGTACCAGCGGCACGTGTTATTTCCTAAGTAAGGCTCTAGTCTCTTGGTTTAGCAAAAAGCAAAATTCTGTTGCATTATCAACTACTGAGGCTGAGTACACCGCCGTAAGACACTGTTATGCATAAATTTTATAGATGAAGTAAGCCTTAGAAGATTTTGATTTACACAACACACACACATACCAATTTTCTGTGACAATGTTCTGTGACAACACTAGCACTATCAACTTGACTAAGAATCCTGTATGTCACTCTCCCACTAAGCATATTGAGATTCGACATCATTTTCTTAGAGACTATCAAGCAAATTGAGACATCAATTTGAATATGTAGACACAGAAAATGGGTGACATATTTATAAAAACTTTAGCGAAAGGTCGATTTAATTATTTACGTCGAGAATTAGAAATTTTAGATCTCAATAATGTTAATTAATTTTATCTGATTAATTATTTTCAATATGTAAAAATTGTTTTCGAGACAAGCCTATAAAGGGTCTATCTGTCATTGAAATCATACCTAGAATAAATAATCCCTTTAAGAGAAAGAAGACGACTAGTGAAGACGTCTCATCTTTTGATCCTATCCAAGGATCTTTCTTTTCGCCCCTCCAAACGGACGACGGGGCGTTCAATGAGTTTTTTTTGAAACTCTAAAACAATATTTGTTATGGTAAGCAAAATTTTCAATTCGTAATATTTGTCCCGACGCATCGATAAAGTGGACGATCTTTCCGTCTCACAAACCTTTGAAACTTTGGGATTGCACAATCTTGTTACACATTCTTTTTCCATTGCCACAAATACAATTCATCTATTTTATTGTAATTTTACTTTAGTCGATAATGATTACTTGTGAAAGTTGTGTCATCGGCATTGTTATTCAATTTAATGATAACGATTTAGCGAAGATTCTACAAATTTCAAATGTAAGTGAACCTCTTATCGATATCACTAATTTTGAAATTTCAAATGACATGACTTTGAACAACTTTAAGGCTTAACTTCGTGCTCCTGATCCCGTACGTCCCGACAAGTTCAAAGCCATACACTTGAACTTGTTCTTCTATGAGTTACAACAAATTGTTTATTCCACTATACTACCCAAGTCTACCTCAAACGATGATGTAACTAGTCTCGAAATGTCTTCTCTCTATCACATTCGTAATGAGATTTCCTTTTATGTCCCTAAGACGATTATCCAGATGATGGCAAGGTGTCGTGAGATAAAGAGGAATCTTCTCTATGCGATGATCCTTCCTTTCATCTTCCAGTATTTCCAGATTGATTTGTCCTCTTATGCTCGTGACTCGAGGCCAAGCATCTGCAGTTCTTTTATGGCAATACATCTGTCCCTTCTACTCCTCCTACTGTACCACCTCCTCTACCTCAGACTTACCCTATCTCAGTTGAGGGTCTCTATCAGCATTTGGATAATATGCGACATGCTCAGTTAGATGAGAACAACTCTTTGCGAGCATTTGTGACTGAGACATTGAAGGAACAAGAATTCCGCGATGTGCCAGTCGATTTCAGGTACTTACAAATTCTTTTATAGATCTGCATTTCGCTCAAACTAGTCAGTATGCCCGTTCTCTTCCACGAGATCCTACTGTTTCTGGATATCGCTATGAGGATGAGGCGATTCATCATTTCTTCGAGCCTGGTAACGTATATGATTGGTACCGTGGTTTTGGTGCTACTCCATATCCATCTCATGAAGCTGGCACTTCTGGGGCTGGTCCTTCTGGACATGGTACTGATGCTGATCGTGCTGACAATGATGAGGACTTGATCTAGACGTTATTGTATTTGTCTAGCTGTTATCTTATTAATCTCTGTTTATGTCTATATATTCTTGGAAATATTTCTACATTCCAATATAGTATTATTTTCTTTTTTTATGACTGTTTGAGATACTAAGTTGATTGTTTCTAAACTCTTTCTTATTATTATGCATTTTTATTTCAGTGTTTATTGTCTTTTTTGTTATACACTTATGCTTAGCATTAACTTTTAGCTACTGCTTCAAATCATAAACCGTTTGTAAAATTTGGTTATTTTCTTTATATTATCTCTGCATTTCTTCAACATTTATTTCTTATGCATGAATTATGGGGGAGCTTATCTCTTTGCAATTATTTTACTAAGTGACAATGGGGGAGAAAAGGATCTAACATCTTTTTCAGGATAATTTCAACCAAGAAGAGACAGTACCACAAGTTCTGATATTTTTTTCAAATTAAGATCAAGATGTTATATTGGTCAAGATTCGTTAATTACAAAAATAGGGGAGGTTGTTGGTCCATTGGTCATGGTCGAATCAGATTTTAATAATTAATCTAACCATGTTTTGATATAAGGGCTACTTGGACAAACTACTACAGCTTGTGCCTGCTACCATTCAAGACTTTGGAACTTGGAGCTGTATTTGTCGTTGCATCTGTATTTCAATTATTATTGTATTTTTTATATTTTATTGAGTCTAGAAAAACGATTTAAATTGTGCCATACTGGCAAATAGCTTACCCAATAAATATTTTTCAAAAATACCCTTTTCGTTTTGAAAACAAAGACTAAGCCCAAAACTCTATTCCTAACTGCTTGAAAAGTTTCAAAAGCCCAAAATCAACCAATTCTGACCTAGCAGAATTCGTCACAAATTCGCCTCGAATTCTTCCCAAATTTGGCTAGTAGAACATTACTTTTTAAACCAAGTCTTCCCGTAGTTACGGATGCAACGACTATATGTCGAGATTCTCTCATAAAATTTTGTCCGAGTTTTGTCCGAATTCTTCCTTTGGAAATCCTATAAATGGACTAGAATTTCTACCATTTCAACACACCAATTCACTTTCTTATCTCTTCTCGCTAAGCTTTCTATGATCTTCCAAAGCCTTCTAAGCTTTTATTTTTAAATCCCAAGCAAGTTATAATCCTCTAGTCGATTTACCAGTATCGCATGGTCTAGAAGTTCAAACTGATTGTAATTAAAAGGCTTGATAGAAGTAAGAACTTTACAATTGAAGTTGGTCGAGTGCTTCGGATCAGAGCTCGCGTTTGTAGAAGTTACAAGGAATTCGTATAAAAACTTGAAGTTTTCTATAGTGAATTTCAATCGGGAGCTAGAGTTTTCTCGACTGGATTAGTCCTCATAAGAGGGAGACCAGTATAAATCACCATGTTTGAGTTTTCTCTTTACACTTTACTTTTACTTACTCATATCTGTGATATGTTTCTGTGAGCTTGCTGCTAACATTTTTTTAATAGCTAATATTCTGCTGCCAACTTTATTCATCCCTTTTAGAGTATATCGCTTTACATTTTGATCCTACAGTATTGTTGTGTGTTAGGATTATATGTATTAGGAGAGCGTCAAGGTGTGACTTGGGTACAATCGATGATACCATCAATGACTGATAGTGGGTGTGTGTGTGGCCTAGCATGCTAGTAGACTTTCTCGTGTTGATGTTATTCTTCAATGACTTCTATGACTTGGACACGACTCATGACAAGACACTTAGAGCGAGAATTTTATTGATATTGGCACCGACCATGTACTTGGCCGGTACAGGGATTCCTGTGATGGATCATATATGACTAGTTGTGTTAGTTAGAGGACTTGCATGTGAGATACGAGTCGTGTGAGTCATGGACATGATCTTGTACTAGTTTTGGGTGGAGAAGACTATTAATAGGCGTACAGGATTACCCTTTCCTTATTAGCCTCAGTTTTGCCTGGTATAGTCTATACTAGTGGATATTCTATTATCGTCTACGGACTAGGCTCCAGATTGGGCGGGAGTATACTAGTAAATTTGCAATATTAGTTGATTCTAATATCACTCCTTACCTAACTGTGCAATTTCGAAGTTGTCTTCAAGTATATTACACTTAGATAGATAGTCTACCTTGTCAGTTATGTTCATTTTCATGTATATTACTTTTATTGTTCATATTGTGGCTAGTTGTTGTATCTTGTTACGTTCCTCTGAGGACCTGGTGATCTCCCTATGTGTTTGATGGACTTCGAGAGTATTGTTGTCATATGTGTGTTACTGCCGGATTCAGGTATTAATGATAGTATTATTTTATTCTTTCTTTCGTGCCTTTTATGTTCTTTTGCACTTTATATTTCTGCCATAATTTCTGTGTTGTTAAAACCTAGTTTTGTGAGCTTACTCTTTTTTTCTAGCTCGATCGAACTTGTGTGATATTGGCGTCCGACTCTAATACACTTGTTCATTTCTTGATATTTATATATTACTGTGGATTGAGGTAGTTTAATTAGCACATGTTTAGTATATTCTACAGCGTAGTACATATAAACCCTCGAACCCCAATAAATTTTTTTCTTTCTTATTTCTAAACTTTATCTATTTATTTATCTTATAATGATTCTATTAATTATCAATGAAAGGGAGTTCAAGTGAGATAATGGACCATATAAGGAAGTAGGGCTTTGTAAAATCCATTTTCTTGAAGAGGGTAATTGCAAAAACCTATCAATTGAATCTGTTCAAAACAGATTCAAAATAATAATTACCCCTCTTCTCTATTTATAAACCTGACAACAAACTCTTTCAATCAAAACTCAAATTGATACTCGTAATCCTTCTAGAATTCAAATTCCTTTCAAAACACTGTAGTATATATATAGGTAAGGGAAAGAGATCAACCTAATTTTTCCTAGCTATAATCTCTCCCCCTCTTTACTCTCGAAAACCATGGTGTCAAGCCTTTCCTTTCTACAAGCAGACAACCATCCCTTCTTGGTGACGTCTTCTTCGAAGAGTTCACCATTAGAATTCTTCTTTGACAGGTAATGGATTTGAACCTTATATTTTTCTTAAAAAGTTTAGGAGCATTAGGATAGGGGTGTATCCAAAAAGAAGAGGACACGTGTGGATATGTATCGGGTTAAAAGAATAGGTATCAGGACAAATCAAGTAATACAAGGGGAGGGTCAAATTTTGAGATAGCATAGAGGGGGTTCCTTACCTGTATATCAAAAAAAAGTAGCAGTATTACCAAGGGGGTTGTGTAGGTATCATAGATGGACGTTGCAGCAACTGCCGATAGGATAGGTTATGTGTAGATATGTCCGAGTTCGATATGATGTGGTCAACAACTTACAGTTCGATGCATCTATGATGTCTAGTGCACGTATATGCAGGTAGCAGGGTTGTGTAGTCGTGTGGGTATAGAAGGAAACTTGTGTGTATGCAGGTAGTTTACAAGGAAATAGGTAATACAGAATTCCTGCAGTTAGTGTACCTCTGTGTACCAAGGATACATATGTAAGTATCTTGCAAATACTATAGTAAATAGTTGTGTAGTTATGTAGGGTGTGGTCGTGTGGTACCCGTAGTAGATATGTGCATTCCTGACACGGTATAATAATTGTTCTTGTTAGCAGTATGTAAGAACAGAGGATATGGGAATATGTTCTTGTGTGTCTAGGTAGTGGTTCAGTCGAATTTTGGTAGCAGACAACAAGTTTTGCGGAATACAGGTGATGTGATAAGATAACAGTTGTATGGGTGTATAGAGATTATGATGTAGGTTTAGAAGAATATCTGTACAGAACATAGGGAGATGTATGTAACAAATCTAGGTTCTGTTACTCTACCGGTACGCAAAAGGGGTATGTATACATAATAGGTGTTTGTATCTATATTCTAATATAATTACGATTCATAATAGATAAATTATACCTCTATCTATATTGTTGGCAGTAGCAGTACTGGCAAAAGAAAATAGCAGTAGGTGTATCAGGCTTCATGTGGATAGATGTGGGTACGTGTGGACATCGATAATAAGCTAGAAGGGTGTATATAAGTGTGTGCACCATATATTCTTATGTGTGTATCAATAGTTTAGGGAAATATTGACAGATAGGTATTCGGTTTGTAGGCGTGCAATAGTGTATGGGTCGTACCAACTGCTAGTAGCAGGTATAGTCTAATTGGAGGGCAGTAATAAGATTATAAAAGAAGATTTCAACAGTGCAAGGGGGTACGAGCCTAGATAGTGCATCGAGTTTCAAATCCCGTATGCTAAGTCTAGCAGAGATGGGGAATAGTTAGTAAAATTTGGGCCTATAGGCAATTTGAACTTTTAATCAATTTTCTACAATACACATTAGCCTTGAATATCCCCATATGCATCAGTTTTATATGCAGTTGTAAACTGTAGTGGTGTTAGACTGTCAACAGGGTTAAACGGTGCAAAGGGCATAGTTATGTATAAGATTTGGGGGTATATGTATTAGAAAATTGAAAAGGGTATCAAGAATTAGGAAGAGTGTATAGGAGAGGCCAAGTGTGGGGAATAAGAGAGTTTTGTTTAGTTGTATAGTTCTGTGTCTTGAATGTCAGACATCAGTTGGGTGTATCTGTAGGAAAATTTGGATTAATAGGAATGTCAGGTATATGAGTACAAAGATCTTTGGTACATGATTTTCCTTATTAAAATTGTAACCTATTGAGAATTTATTGACAATTGGGGAGTGAAAGAAATACAACTGCAGAACATAGGTGATTGCAGTTCACATCAGATGTATAAGAAAACGGTTGGAGGCAGTAGGTAAAAACACTCGTATGTGAATGCAATATGGGTGGTAGGTGAAGGCAGGGAACATCAGTATAAACATGCACCTGCTAATGTATGTGTGTTTTGGAAACATAGCTGAGTGTATTATTTGTGCTTATGAGGGTTTGCACAGTTGGGGAACTTCCTGTGCATATATTCATGCACATAATATATGGAATCTGTGAGTGTATTAAAGTTAGGGTGTGTGTTAAGTTAAGTATCCAAGGATATATTGGATGTAGACTAGATATGGATGTGTATCCTAGAGGCAAGTAGTGACATGGATATATGTGGCAAACAAATAAATAGGATATATGGCCAATGTCAAGAATAGTTGGAGGTTAGTATCAAGAAATGAATATGTGTATCCTAGAATACTTATCTGTTATAAAACCAAATTAACCTAGAGACCAAAAGGACCTAGTAGATAGGTTATTCTTTGTTTTAACCACTCATTAACATGGTAAATTTATAAAATAGGTTACTTGGACTTGGATTTGGTGTCGAACCCTCGTTGTCAGCTCAGGACGACAGGCGAGTACATTCTCTGATAGTTTCATACTTGATAACTTCTATGATTCATGTATTTAGTATTATTTTACATCGATTTTTTGTTTGATTCTTGACACGATGATTACACGATGTAGCATTTTATGGATTCATTTTGAGTACTTTGTTCCTACTGGACTGGCTTATCAGGACTCTTTTACTTGCATCACTTACATTCATCTGGCTGGTCTTATATCTTGATTTACATTTTCGTAACATGAATCCATGAGTCGAGAGGGAAAATACTTTAGTAGACATGTGAATATTCATAAATTAGTAACCATTCCCTCAGGTCTATTCTGGAATGATAGCACTCGTACACTTCACATGCAGTACTGTGTCGTACTTATTCCTGGCCGTTTACATGTCAAAAGTGGTGTTCGAAACACTAGTTAGGTGCAACGTTCCTATATATTACTCGTTCTTGTTTTAGTTGTTTATTACTGTTCTTATTTACTTGTCATTATTACCATGTCCATTTACTTTTACTCTATGTTCCGTTTTATGATTCTATGCTTACCTGTTCATCATGTATTTCATCACTATTTAGTGTTTTATAGACTTAGTCAATTATTAGAACTACTGTTAGAGATATATTCATTCCATCCTGACTGGATAACATTTTTAGACAATAAGCTTGAGAACATGTGCCCTGACCATTATGGAGCGTAGGAAAACCATGGAGTGGACCCAGCAGAAATATAGCTTGCTAAATTATAAAAGTAGCCTAGTTTAGCTAAATTAGCTTTGATCGGATTTGTCTTCGAGTTTACTTGACTATTTGATATTTGGCCCATGTAGTATGTTTTTGGAATTCATTTATTTTCTTTGAATTAAAAGTCTATTATTCCTTTCTTATTTTCTGTCATGCGATTATCTGCTTAGAGCTGTGATTGAGTATTGGACTTGGTTATATATGTTATTGTCCTCCCAAGTGGAGTTGAATATATTGAATGGGTTGTTCATCATATGATATTATATAACGTTCTACAGCCGACACTACGGCGAAGGCAACGCATGCCCGCGACTCATGCCCAATTTTTGGGTGCGGGTCGTGACTGTACATCTGGAGTAAGTCCATTAAATTAGAAACTTATTCTATATCGTATTAGCTGGCATGCTTACTTTCCTAGTCTTATATATTTTAGGACTGAGACGTGACATATTTTGTGGTGGTCTATGTAGGTCCTGATTAAATTATTTCGATTACCTACAATATGATAGTGTATTAAAATCTTAATCCACAACTGCTATTAAGTTACCTTTGATATCTACTATCGTCCTTGAACCTCGTGTTCATAATCGAACATACCTCTCTTGAACTCCTTGTATCGAATTCTTGTCTTTTCTAGCTTCGGAAAACCAAACATCTATGCTTGATAAACTATTTTGTTTATAGTGTGTGATAGAAGTAAGAGGATTTGAATATTATAGGGAGTGATTGTCCACAAACGAGTAGGGTAGAGATAGACACCTATACTAGATGGATCGAGTAGGGAGGAGTAGCATTCTTCTGTGGTAGAAATTTCTACATAGAGGACATAGGAACCCATGCTTGATAGGAGTAGGTAAATAGCTAAGTTTGGTAGAATTTTATAGATATTCCCCTAAGATGGAAGTTAGAATAGAGTACATTATTGGATTTGACCCAAACGAGAAACCCTAAGATTACTAAACTAATCTATGCTAGCCTTTGCCTAAAATATAACCTTGAATAGAAGTATAAGAGAATTTTTCTTATCGAGTGCTAATATCATGATAGGTGACATAGAAGTATTAGATAGTGTATAAAGGTTTGAGTTAGGCTAGACAACTATCTCTACATATGATAAGACTAGCCTCGAAACGATCTATAAAACATCATGACTAGAAGATTGACCACCAAATGTGTGTATCTGTTCAGTTCAGCCTCAACCCTTGTTTAGCAGATAGGTGCAAAAGTTTAGGTGTACTTGTAAGAATTGTATAGCTTGTTGACAACCAGAAGGAGTAGAGTATTATTTTTCTTCTATTGTGTTGAAGAACTGGCCTATATAGGAATAGTGTTGAGTTGGTAATAATTTCTTCTTATAGAGTTGCTAACCAACAGCACCATGAAGGTACTTAGGGCTTCTTAGAAAGCCTTGATTTCGTTCCACAATACCTAAGTTTTATATTCCATATAGGAATTTGTACCGTTCTTGACATTGACTTTTGTCATTATCATCACATAAGTTAGGATGGACCTAGAACTAAGAGAACCTTATTTTCTGGTAGATTGTGTGAACTTAGAATCCTAATGGTATTAGTGTCATTTAGAAATCATGTTTGATTAGTTTCTTTTATAACGGGTTAAATTTGAGGATAGCATGTAAGACCAAGTAGATGGCTAGAAGGACATCTTCCGTAGAAGGTCGCTTTAACCAGATAAAGGAGCTCCCAACTTGTCACTTTTGCGGAAAGAAAGGTTATGTTCAGAAGGATTTTAAGAAGAAGTTAGGACGATGCCATGGATATTTGTTATTATTAATATTATGTGTTGTTATATTATTGTATGTTTTATTTCAAGGACAAAATTTCCTAAGGTGGGTAGGTTGTAAGCCCCCTAAATTTTTGGAGTTATTTTTTATGTTTATTTTTATTTTTATCACTTTTTTAATAAAGTTATTAATATATATATTTTTTCTACTATTATTTTTTATCATTAAATATTCTTTTTCGTAGATTTTATTTTTGGAGCACAAGAAATGCCAAACTCTAGAAACTTTCTTCATGAGTTTTTATTTTTGATCGTCGCGTCTGTATTTTCCATTCTCAAATGTATTTTACATAATTTTATTAAGTCTAGAAAAAATATAAACCGCGTCGTACTGGCAAATAGGCTTGACCCAAAATATTTTTTAAACTACCCAACTTTGTTTACAAATAAACTTGTTTTAGACAAACCCAAAAACCCTATTTGAAAAACAGCCAAAAAATCCAAAACTCAATTTTAGAACCTGGATTCTGACATAAATATTTATACCAGAGTTCGGACAGAGTTCGGCCCAAACTCGGGTATATAATTTGGTAAATCCTACAAATCTGTTTTTTCTGCAGACTAGGCTGTAATGATCAAATTTTTGAACGTTTGGCATCCAAATTCGTCCAGAACTCGGTTTCAGCAATCCTATAAATAGAGAAGAGTTTTTTTTTATTCCAAATCACTCATTTACTTTCTATCTTCTCTTCTCTTAGCTTTCTTAGCTATTCAAAGATTTCATTTTCCAATCCCAAGTCTATTTTACAAACTCTAGTCTACTTACCAGTATGGTACGGTCTAGAAGTTTCATAGAGTTGTAATCAGATGCTTGATCAAGAAGTTCACACTTCATAATTAAAGTCGGTCGAGCACTTCGGATCTAAGCTCGGTGTTGTAAAGAGCTATAAGCGCTCTGTTAAAGCTTGTGTTTTCAATAGTGGATTTTAACTCAGAGAAAGAGTCCTCTGGACTGGAATATTCCTCACAAGAGGGAAACGAGGATTATATCCATGTGCTTGTGTTTGCTCTCTGTCCTTCTTATTTATTGCTTTTGTATAACTATAATGTAGCCACTGCGACATGATAGTGATATAGTAGTGTTTGTGTTTTAATTAGTGATATTTTGCTGCACACTCTATTCATTCCTCCCTCTAGTGTATATTTTGCTTAACATATCGGTCCTACAATTGGTATCAAAGCGGGTTAATTCACAAGTATTTATTTACAAGTTAACCGTTTCTGTCATTTTCTTGCATATACTCTCTTGAGACACTATCACATGGCTAATGCACATGAAGGACAATCCACCAACAGACCTCCACTGTTTGATGGAACCAACTACTCTTACTAGAAAATACCAATGTGCTTCTACTTGAAATCATTAGATTTTGACCTTTGGACAATTGTTATTGATGGCTACGAAAAGCAAGCACGTATAGTTGTTGATGGTGCACTTGTTGATAAACCACACGACAAGTACACTGATAATAAAAAGAAACAAGCTAGTCTTGATGCTCATGTTATTAAAGCGTTGTTTTATGCAGTAGACGTGACTGAATTTAACAATGTGCCACTTGCACAATATCACATAAAGTATGGAAGCTTCTAGAGGTGACTCATGAAGGCGTGAATTAAGTCAAAGAATCAAATATCAGTAGATTGACTCAAGAATACGAGGCATTCAAGAAGAAGCCAAATAAGACGAATACTTACATGTTCACCCATTTCCTTAACATTGTAAATCCATTGTCTTTCCCTGGCAACGATTACAACAATCACGAGAAGATTCGCAAAGTACCGAGGGGTCTCACAAAGAACTGGAACCCCATGGCTACAACAATCGTTGAAGTGAGCGACCTCTCAATAATGTCACTTGAAACACTCACGGGGAAGCAGATGACTCACGGGCTAGATCTAAAAGATTTTAAAGAATTGGCACCCAAGAAGAAATTAATTGCTTTCAAGGCACAACACAAAAGAATAGTTGAAAAGGAGTCTGAAGATGGTGACTTAGATAGTGAAGAGCAACATCTCATGTAAGAAATTTTAAAATTTTTCTAAAGTTCAATCGTCGAAACAAGAACGTCAACAACAACAACAATGACGATAAAGAGCAAATATGCTACATATGCAAAAAGAAAGGACACATCAAGAAAGACTGTCCGTCAGCATCATTGACCAAGAAGGGTAACAAATATGAAAAAAGTTACACGAAGAAATCAACGTCAAAAAAATATACAAACACGAGCATAGGGCACGAAAGTGAAGCTAGTGACACAGAAGACGACAACTCTTAAGACGCTACAAATGTGTGCCTGATGGCATTCAATAAGGTAACTACTAATCCTCTATATGAAGACTTTACTTTTGATAAGCCAGGTGATGCCTTTAATGACCTCTTAGAAGACCATAGAAAATTGCTAGGCAAACACAAGACTTCTAATAAGGTACTCAAGGAACACAAACTTGAGAGAGAAAGACTGACCCTACTACTAGAAAATGTTAGAAAGAATCTACCCTCTAGTGGGACTGGTGAGTTAGCGTCTATCAAGTTATAATTACACGAAGCATCACGCATTCTTGAAAAAAAAATAAGACCATAACTTAGCTGTAAGAAGATTATCAAATCAAAAAGAAAGAATAGTATCAATACGCTTAATAGGAATGATGCCTTAACAACCGATTATAATAAATTATTTGATACTTCCAAAAAGTTAAAAATTAGGCTAAGAAAACAGCCGATATCGAATGCTTCCTCTCCTAACACGTGTCTCTTACCCAAAAGGAACACTATCCAACCAAAGATTGTCAAACCCAAGAGGTATAACACTCATAGATATGCTTTTTATTATAAGGGTCCCCTTGAAAGCCCATCGGACAGCGGTTGCCCCTGGTTATATCTCTTCTGTATGTGGAGTTAGAATATTACTAGATTTGAATATTTGTACTTGGGTACCAAAAACTAATGTGTCAGGACCCTATAAGAAAAGGGTACCAAAAGTTTCATCCATAAATTATTTTATCGGTGGAACATCCAACCCATTCTAAAAGTAAGTGGATCCTTGACAGCGGTTGCTCACGACATATGACCGGTGATGCATTTTTCTTTGTAATACTATCGAAGAAGAAAGAAGAAAATGTCTCCTTCGAAAATAACTTAAAAGGGTACATTATAGGTATTGGCAGGGGCGGCCCTGGCCCAGGGCAGGTCGGGCGACGGCCCAGGGCCCCCTAACGGAAGGGGGCACCAACATGGAACTATCTATAATAGAACTAGTATGTGTCATGTGCTTTTTTTTACAAAAAGAATTGTGGTGTAGTAGTTATAATGTTAGACATATAATTAAGAGGTCCTTGGTTCAAATCTTGACTATAATAAATTTTTTTTACATTATGTATAGAAATCCATTTTGGAAGTTTTGCCTCGGGCCCCAACAACTCAGGGTCGGCCCTGGGTATTGGTAACATCAGTAAGGCTCCTTATCCCATTATGAAAGATGTGCATCTTGTAACAAAATTAAAGCATAAAATGCTCAGCATAAGCCATTTAACTGACCATGGTTATGATATTAATTTTGTTAAAGATAAATGTACTGTAGTTGATAGCTCAACTGGTAGTAATATTTAGGTATTAGGGAGGATAATATATATATTTTCTATCTTTTGGAAGATACTAACACTGTAGGTAGATGCATATACACTAAAAATGACGAGAGTTAACTATGACACATGAGGCTAGGACATGCAACCATCGACGCAGTTGCGAGATTATCCACATAGAAATTGGTACAAGCCTTACTAGGGATCGTTTTCAAAAAAGATATGGTATGTAGCGATTGTGGAAAGAACAAATCTATAAAATCAACTTTTAAGTCGATCAACACTGTAAGTACTACTCGACCTCTACAATTATTACATATGGATCTATTTTGACCCAGCAGAGTTGCTAGTCTAAATGGTAAGATATATGCCTTTGTAATCGTAGATGATTACTCCATATACGTCGATAAATTTTCTTGGTCATAAGAATGATACACTTTCAGAATTTGTCACATTTTTAAAAAAAGGTACGAAATGAGAAAGGCTTCAAGATCACTCGCATTCGAAGCGATCATGGTGGCGAATTCAAGAATGCTGACTTTGAGCAACTTTATGACACACATGGATATTTGCATGCATTCTCTTGCCTTAGAACTCTGCAACAAAATAACGTTGTGGAAAGTAAAAACAAAACTCTTATCGAAATGGCTAGAGTTATGTTAAACCAGTTTAGCCTACCTAAATATTTTTGGGCTAAAGCTGTCTATACATCATGCTATGTTCTGAACATGGTTCTGACTCGACCTAATTCGAAGAAGACTCCCTAGGAAGTATGGTTTAGTAGGACCCCCTCTGTTTCTTATTTTAAGGTTTTTGGTTACAAATATTTTATTTTGAATACAAAAGATAATTTGGGCAATTTGACTCGAATGCCGATAAAGGTATTTTTTAGGTTATGTAGCTAAGAGCAAATGTTACTCAGTCTTCAACAAGAAATCAATATCATTTGAAGAATTAATCAATGTTATCTTCGATGAGATGAATAGTCAGACGAACAACGATTGTGACGATGAGGACCATGGTACACCAAGCAAAGCAGCTACCGAAGCAGAGCCCGGAACCAACTAATTGAAGAGTTTGCCAAAGAAAATGAAGTTCATGGCTGATCACCCCAACGACTTGGTAATAGGTGAGATCACAAAAGGTATAAGTAATCATTCTTTAACTAGAGATATAGTTTCTATGTAGCATTTATTTCATAGTTAGAGCCTAAGAACATAGAAGAAGCTTGATGTTCATTGCTTAGATGCTATGCAAGAGGAATTGAACCAACTTGAACGAAATCAATTTTGGAAACGTGTTACCAATCCCATTGATCATCCGGTAATTGGCACACGTTGGGTATTCCGAAATAAACAAAATCAGAATGGTTTAGTCATACGTAATAAGGCTCAACTTGTAGTTCAAGGGTACAACCAAGAGGAAGGTATCGACTACAATGAGGCATATGCCCCAGTTGAGCGTTTAGAATCCATTCATATGTTTTGTGCTTTTACCTGTTTTCTTGATTTTAAACTATTTCAAATGGATGTTAAAGGTGATTTTTAAATGATTTTCTAAAAGAATAAGTTTACGTTGCCCAACCTCCTGGTTTTATTGTAAACCCCCTAAATTTGTACTTAAAATTTTTTTATATAAATTGAGTATTTAAAATTTTTACTTGGTATTTGTACGTCGCATAGTCGTATTATACGTCGCCTATGAAATTGTCGAATGAGACGTCGCGTATGAGTTTGCATTTTCGTATGTCTCGTTGAGTGCGAATATGTGCGAGGTACATATTTTTGTAAAAACATTTTATTTTAAAAAGCTTGGTTTTTCAAATAATAAATAATAAATATTTTTGATTACTTAAAGTTGTAAAATGCGTCGCATTTGGAATTTCCAAAACCTATTTTTACATCATAAAAATGTTATATAAATAGTAATTTGAAAACCATGTTTTATGCAAATATTTATTACATATCTGGAGCATAAATTTTTATTATTCATATATAATGCTATTTTCAAAATTTATTTAATATTAATAATTTACTATTCGAAAAAGTATTTTAAAATAGTGTGTTAATTTAAATTTATTGGATCATGATAATTTACATTTGAAAAGATTTCATTTTTTATTTTAAATAGGTTTTAAATAGTATGTAGCTATATTGGATTGGATTTGATCCAATTATTTTTATTTATTTGAACTAATTATGATAATATCTACATGTGACTTAATCAATTTGAATTTAAATTTTATATTATCTATTGGGGATTTAAATCGTCCCAATCCATATCCTTCTAGGAGCCCGACCTCCTATATAAGGAGAGCCTCGTTGTTCTTTTTCTTCAAAAATTCTATAAGCCAAATTTCCACCACAGATGTGCATCGTGTCTGGGGACACAAAAATCTTATTCCAGTAGTACAGTTATCCACGTGTCGTGTCAGACAACCCCGACAGGACGATATAAAACCCAACCTCTAAGCCGCTGTCGTTCTCCGACCTTCGCCAACCATAGCCTGACCGACAGTACAATCTCCTCTCCGTCCACAAAATGACCACCACTGTAGGACCACTCTCCGTCGAAACCCAGCCTCGCCAATCCACCTCTCCGGACTTGGCCACCAGCCACCATCCTCATAGAACATCATCACCATCACCACCACCCCCGACGATTCCGTCAACTGGCGACCACCGAAACCCATCAGTCAACCGGCCACCCAAAACCTCCTACTCTCCTCCCACCACGCACCTCACCACCAAACTTCTCCGTCGCCCTGGCCACCGTCGAAAATCCCCAACCCACATCACCACCGCCATCAATCCGAACACCCAAACAAACAAAATTAATAAAAGTAAAACCCCATACCTATCCGCCGCACCACCCTCCGAGATCTGCCCAGCCTCCACATCAGAGCCGCGCGTCGACCACTTCATCACGAGCGATTTTCCCGAGCCCTGTCTCCGACTAGCCGTTCGGGACCCAGATATGTCGATCCTCCGCTCGCGGACCCTCCTTGCCGTAGCCGTACACCTCCATGACGAGTGTCGCGTGCCAAACCATCCTCGCCGGCTGTTCATCCCCCGACAGCGACGTCGGGAACCACTTATTCCGTTCTCCCCTTGCGCAGTCCTCGGTGCAGCCTATTCCGCGCCCCCACTTGCCGGCACCCTCGCGAAGAGCCGACGTCGCGGCCGAAGCGCCTGACCCCATGGAGCCCCACCGGTAACTCCCTCTGTCTCCCGTTCATCCTCACTCTTCTTCTTTCTCTATTAAACTTCTCTTCAAGGAGCTCCCCTCTCCCATGCTTTATTGGTTGGAAAGTAAATATGGGAACATCAGTGTACAGATGTTGGTATAAGCAAAGAATTGCTTATATTGTATCTATTACTAGTACTTCTATTAAAATTAATATTTTTGTTAAATACGGGTATTTATTACTAACACTATTTTTACCATTTATATAATAATATACTCATAAGTTATTAACAGGTTGATATTTGTTTTCTTATCATTTATCAATATTTAAGTTATGATTATGAGCATTCTTGTTTATGATTAAAAAGGTTATTATTTTATGCTTATTCTAAAACTATATGGAAGTAGAGCTAGCTAGGTAACTTCAAAATTTAGAGTTTATCCCTAAAACATTCTCCTGTGGTTTATATATATATTCATTAAATATATTTTAACTAATAAAAATGTATTTTCTAAATTTGTGATTATATATATATATATATATATATTAAAAAAATATATTCAAAATATATATATATATATATATATATATATATATATATATATATTATTTTCAAATAGTTATAAAAAAATATTTTTAAATAATAACAAAAATTTTAAATTATTATACCCAAAATATTATCTAGCATTTTCGTAAAACTATTTTTACAAATTAAACAAATACATTTTTCTAATTTTATAAATGGTTTCTAAAATAGTATAAAGTACTTCTTCGTAAATTCTCTTTTATTGTCAACGACTGATCATATTCTAAATTTTTCGTGGACTCGGATCCTTACACCTCGACCGTGGCCATTGGACAAAACAGGGACTTTTTGGAGCGTTGCACCACACCAGGCAACCCACCAGGCAAGATACCTTACCATCTTTACTGCTTACATTTGGTTGCATTTTATTTCGTTTATTGCATCTATATTCCTTTATTTTTTTTGCTAGTGGACCTAGAGCTAAGAGACTTCCGTCAATAGAATGCATGTCATTGACTTTGTCACGATTGTATCACGAGATGTTTGTAAGCTGTGAGTAACATGTAGAGGTCACTTGTGTGTTAACTGATCACCCGTGCGCATGCGTAGGAATAACTGTCAATAGATGCGTGTTAGAAGACTTAACAGTTATTGAATATAAAACGTGTTGTGAAAACGACACGTGTTGGTGTCTCGTGGTTACGATGCGTGTATAGTATCATTGGGGGGAGGGGAAAACTACTAGCGTAGGGGCTACATTTACTTTTTACACATTTATCTGTGATAGTGAATCGGATGAGCGCTACTTGCTGCCCGGCCGATAGTGTCTCGGATGAGCGCTACTTGACGGCCACTCTTTATTACTTGCTTGCGTGAATCCGTTATAGCCCCTGCGTAGAACGTTGTCCTCAAAGTGCATATCACATAGATGGTTAGGTACCCTATTGTATTGTAGTTTATAGTATTTTTACTTATGCAGTTACATGGCATGTTCTTTCTGTATCTTGTTACGTCCCTCTGAGGACCTGGTGATCTCTCCAGGTGTGTTTCATGTTTTCTTACAGGTGCTCTAGCTAAGGCCACTCCTTCCTTCGTGATGATTGCTCTTGGACTCGTCATTTGCTTTGCTCGACCAGATCATTTATTTTTATATTTCTTCTTATCTAAATTTGTTGGTAGCGGATATGTCTCTGTCCAACGTTTGTACAATTGACTATTTGATTATATCAATAAAACTTCATATTTGTGGATGAGATTTAGTTTGAGCATGGCTTTCTATATTTTATAACTTATGTATACATATGAGCCTTATATTTACTCGTATGTATACAGCTGTCATGATATGTATCTAGTCCCAATTATTTTAGGATTTGGGCGTTACATGTTTTTGTGGTGGCCCATGCAGGTCAGTTTGTCGTTTCGGTTGCATGACTGTACCGAACGAGCCTGCAATATAGGATTAGAGTCTAGGATCTCATCCACCTGCTTAACCCTCTTCTTTGATAAATTTTTTCGAATCACTTGTTCAACTCCACTGATCTACATCTTGCTTGAGATCTTCCTACCAAAATTCTTATTTCCATACTTGATAGGAGGATGACTACACTACTATATACTCATTGGTCAAACACATGGCTAGAAGGATTGCATTGGCAATTGGAATACACGGAGACCTTAACTAAGTTATAGATGTTTTTTTTTCTAAAAGAATGATTTTTTTTATAAATAGTAAATTCTAAGTTTGGTAGTAGCGATATTACCAGCTTCGAAAGATAAAAAAAATTTATTTTTGAGATTTCCAAGTAGGGATCATTAGAGGACTGATAGGATTTTATTATACTGCAGGAAAATATTGGAATCTATACACAATTGATTTAAGAAATTGTTTTGATTTTTGAATTTTGATATTTATGATCTATTGGATTATAGCTATACGTCTTTGAGCAAATATAAAACTGATTTGATTTTCAAGTTGTGATATTTATGATCTATTGAGTTATAGTTCTACGCCTTTGAACAGTTATAAATTAGGTTTGAAAATGATCTTAGATTTTAAATGTAGCAGTAGAAATTATTCTCGTACAACTTACGATTAATATGTTTCTTAAATTTCAAATTTTAAGTGGAAGCAGAGATTTTTAAATTTTGGTTTAAAATATTTTGGAAGATATAAAAATAAAATAATTTTTGAGAAAGATTTTCAAATTTTAAATTGTGTCATGTGATTTATGATTTACAAATCTATTTAGATTTTGAGTTAAAAAGTTTTGATTATGATTATCAAAATTGGTAAAAAAAAAAGGGGAAACGAGTTTTATTTATGAAGGTTTTAGAAAATATGTATGGCTTATTGAAAAAAAATCAATGTGATAAAAACCGTACGTTTTAAATCATGTTGTCGGATTATGGTTGATAAGTGCATTAAAATATTGAACTTCAATTTTGAGTTTATTTTTTTATATGCTAAGAGTTTTTCTTGAGTTGTTTGAAAATTTTGATTGATTATGAAATTTTTATGGATACGTGAATTATGAACTCTTGATTTAAATAGTTGGATTTAAACATTAAGTTTTGGAAAAAGTTAGTAGTAACATGGTAAAAGTTTACTTTGAGATTATTAAAGGAATTTAAATTGTTAGCCATGGTTTAATTGGATAGCTTAGAGTAAATACAATTTTGGTGGGTTATTTTTTAATATTAATTAGAAACTTTTTTAAGGAAATTTGAGTTTTGAATGGTAGGCCACCAAGATAACCCTAACGAGATCGAAGGATTTCACCTTAATTGCCATATCCTCCATGACCATGATAGTAGTGTATACACAAGTGTTGTTAGTCATCTCCAAGATCATGTGGTTATATTTCAATCTTGACTCCCTCGACATTCCCTCAAATCTAGATTTTAAATCGTGACCTTCTAATCATTTGAAACCTGAGAAATAATTAGATTGCTCCTTGATCATACCCCATCAGGTGGCTATCACATCTCTAGAAACTATATTCCTAACTTATTTTACCATGATCTATTAGAATCTAAATTATTTTTATTTCTTGCTTTAGCTTGGTCATTTATTTTGTGCGTTAATCATTATCTCATGAACTCCCACTTTCTATTTTAAATTCTTTTGTGTCCTTTACCGTGACTTGGATATTTGGAGCACAACACTAGACTTTTCCATCCAACAATTTCCATATACAAGACCTAGACGAGCCCACCTTCATGTAGATATATCATGTCCCACTAAAACACGTCTCCTTGTACACTATTTTCTTGATATGACTTTCTGGTCAAAATGGCTAAGCTATAACCTCTACCCTGACACCAAAATACTTCCTGACTTTAATTAGAGATCAAACTTTAACTCAATTCTTTTGACCCGATATGCGATTGTGTTTTACTTGATTTTCTTTAATGCTTAATTTTGTGCCTTACCTTGATTGCTTAACTCATTATCCCATCATACTACTATTTAACTCTTGTAAGTTGGGTAGAATACCTCACGACCTAACCAACATTTTTGTGGACCACATTGATAGGTTCACTTGGACCTTAGAATTCAGTGGACCCTAACTTATCTAGTCAACCAAGCCGACTGTATAGGCCCAAACTTTGGGCAAGACTTGATTTTTAAAGAACCTTGGATTATTTAATTCCCTTTATCATGGTCCCTTACTTATACTTTGACTATTTTTAATGCTAACTTAGCATAAATTTTGCAAGCTTATATTCTTATCAAGCTTGATCATGACATATTTTATTGGGTCGCTTCCACTAACATACTGTCTAATCAGAACCGGTGCATGATGGTCTGATCAACCTATTGCACTTGGTTCGCTTTTTCATATATTATTCTACGTGTATGGAGACATAGTCAAACTTGCCCTAGGGTCTCATCCGCGACTGCCTTGACAATTCTACTTGAAAATTTTTCATCGACTTTGAACCACTTATTCGTATTCGATAATATCTTCTTCAAACTCATTAATATTCGTCTTTCGCCTATATTTGAAAGATAAACACTCATACTTGACATCCCCTTTAGTTTCCCTATCACCTATGGCCACGTGTAGTTAGCCATTACCAACCCATGGTTATATCCTCGTCTTAAAACTTTTCGTCCTATTCCCCGACCCTATATCTTATATCGTGACTTTCAATTCGTTTGGAACCTAAGAATGATTAGAAGCGTTTCTTAATTCGTACCCCAACTTGGATTACTACTATACAATCTTCTCTAAGGAACCATGTCCCCAAGGGCTCCAAATTATTTATGTTGAATCCTTGTTCTTTATTTCGTGTCATGTCTTGCTTTGTTTAAAGACATAATCTATTAGCTTTCAATAAATTAGTAACCTTCATATAGTATCCAAGGCATAGTCGTAATTTACTTTCCAAAGTTATCTAAACCGAGATTTGCTAAACTTATCCATTTTGTTGTCCGTCCCTTGCTTGTACAAATACTTGTTCGTGTTTTTCTTATGCAAAATCCTTCTATCCCCTCAACCTTACCTTCCTAGTTATTCCTAAAATTTCGAGGATAAAAGTTTTGTATGTTGGGTAGGATGTAAACCCCCTAAACTTCTACTTTAATTTTTTAATATAAATTGAGTATTTAAAATTTTTACTTGGTATTTGTACGTCACATAGTCGTATTATACGTCGCGTACAAAATTGTCGAATGGGACGTCGCGTATGAGTTCGCATTTTCGTATGTATCGTTGAGTGCGAATATGTGCGAGGTACATATTTTTGTAAAAATATTTCATTTTAAAAAGCTTAGTTTTTCAAATAATAAATAATAAATATTTTCGATTACTTAAAGTTGTAAAATACGTCGCATTTGCCATTTCCAAAACCTATTTTTACATCATAAAAATGTTATATAAATGGTAATTTGAAAACCATGTTTTATGCAAATATTTATTACATATGAGGAGCATAAATTTTTATTATTCATACATAATGCTATTTTCAAAATTTATTTAATATTAATAATTTACTATTCAAAAAAGTATTTTAAAATAGTGTGTCGATTTAAATTTAATGGATCATGACAATTTACATTTGAAAAGATTTTATTTTTTTTATTTTAAATAGGTTTTAAAATAGTATGTAGCTATATTGGATTGGATTTGATCCAATTATTTTTATTTATTTGAACTAATTATGATAATATCTACATGTGACTTAATCAATTTGAATTTAAATTTTATATAATATATTGGGGATTTAAATCGTCCCAATCCATATCCTTCTTGGAGCCCGACCTCCTATATAAGGAGAGCCTCGTTGTTCTTTTTCTCCAAAAATTCCACAAGCCAAATTTCCACCACAGATGTGCATCGTGTCTGTGGACACATAAATCTTATTCCAGTAGTACAATTATCCATGTGTCATGTCGGACAACCCCGACACGACGACACGAAACCCACCCTCTAAGTCGCTACCGTTCTCCGACCTTCACCAACCGCAGCCTGACCGACAGTACCGTCTCCTCTCCATCCATAAAACGACCACCACCGTAGGACCACTCTCCGTCGAAACCCAGCCTCGCCAATCCACCTTCCCGGACTTGGCCATCAGCCACCATCCTCATAGAACATCATCACCATCACCACCACCCCCGACGATTCTGTCAACCGGCGACCACCGAAACCCATCAGTCAACCGGCCACCCAAAACCTCCTCATACTCTCCTCCCACCAAACACCTCACCATCAAACTTCTCCGTCGCCCCAGCCTCCGCCGGAAATCCCCAACCCTCATCACCACCGCCATCAATCCGAACACCCAAACAAACAAAATTAATAAGAGCAAAACCCCATACCTATCCGCCGCACCACCCTCCGAGATCCGCCCAGCCTCCACATCAGTGCCGTACGTCGACCACTTCGTCGCGAGTGATTTTCCCGAGCCCTGTCTCCGACTAGCCGCTCGGGACCCAAATTTATTGAGCCTCCGCTCGCGGCCCCCTCCTTGCCGTAGCCGTACACGTACACCTCCCTGACGAGCGTCGCATGCCGAACCACCCTCGCCAGCTGTTCATCACCCGGCATCGCCGTCGGGAACCGCCTATTTTGTTCTCCCCTTGCGCAGTCCTCGGTGCAGTCTATTCCGCGCCCCCACTTGTCGGCGCCCTTGCGAAGAGCCGACGTAGCGGCCGAAGCGCCTGACCCTATGGAGCCCCGCCGATATGTCCCCTCTCCGTCTCCCGTTCTTCCTCACTCTTCTTCTTCCTCTATTAAACTTCTGTTTATGGAGCTCCCTCTCCCATGCTTTATTGGTTGAAAAGTAAATATGGGAACATCAGTGTACATATGTTGGTATAAGCAAAGAATTGCTTATATTGTATCTATTACTAGTGCTTCTATTAAAATTAATATTTTTGTTAAATACGGGTATTTATTACTAACACTATTTTTACCATTTATATAATAATATACTCATAAGTTATTAACATGTTGATATTTGTTTTCTTATCATTTATCAATATTTAAGTTTTGATTATGAGCATTCTTGTTTATGATTAAAAAGGATATTATTTTATGCTTATTCTAAAACTATATGGAAGTAGAGCTAGCTAGGTAACTTCAAAATTTGGAGTTTATCCCTAAAACATTCTCCTGTGGTTTATATATATATTTATTAAATATATTTTGACTAATAATAATGTATTTCCTAAATTTGTGATTATATATATATTATTTTCAAATAATTATAAAAAAATTATTTTTTACTAATAACAAAATTTTTAAATTATTATACCCAAAATATTATCTAGCATTTTCGTAAAACTATTTTTAGAAATTAAACAAATACCTTTTTTCAATTCTATAAATGCTTTCAAAAATAGTATAAAGTACTTCTTCGTAAATTCTCTTTTATTGTCAACGACTGATCATATTTCAAATTTCTCACGGACTCGGACCCTTAAACCTAGACCGTGGCCATTGGACAAAACAGGGACTTTTCGGAGCGTTGCACCACACCAGGCAACCTACCTGGCAAGATACCTTGCTATCTTTACTAATTATATTTAGTTACATTTTATTTCGTTTATTGTATCTATATTCCTTGATTATTATTTTCTTTTGCTTGTGGACCTAGAGTTAAGAGACTTCCGTCAATAGAATGCATGTTATTGACTTTGTCACGATTGTATCACGAGATGTATGTGAGCTGTGAGTAACATGTAGAGGTCACTTGTGTATTGGCTGATCACCAGTGCGCATGCATAGGAATAACTGTCAATAGATGCGTGTTAGAAGACTTAACAGTTATTGAATATAAAACGTGTTGTGGAAACGACACATGTTGGTGTGTCGTGGTTACGATGCATGTATAGTGTCATTGGGGGGAGGGGACAGCTACTAGCGTAGGAGCTACATTTACTTTTTACACATTTATGGGTGATAATGACTCGGATGAGCGCTACTTGCTGCCCGGCCGATAGTGTCTCGGATGAGTGCTACTTGACGGCCACTCTTTATTACTTGCTTGCGTGAATCCGTTACAGTCCCTACATAGAACGTTGTCCTCAAAGTGCATATCACATAGATGGTTAGGTTGAAATAACGTGTAGGCAACTCTAGAGGGGGGTGAATAGAGTTTGTGTCGATAATCACCAAATAAAAAGTTAACTCTATATCACCTCCACAAACAACTATCAAGATAGTAAATAAATCAGAGAGAAATGCGGAAGTAAATAATGATCAAGAAGAGCATACGCAAACACAGCATTTTTAACCTGGTTTCCCTCGTGGAGGACTAGTCCAGGCCTGAGAACTCTAGCTCAGGATTGAAATCCACTATTTGTGAAATAGTGTACAACCACGTGCCTTTACTCAGAAGAGCACGCCAACTTCTTACAGATTCGCAGGTGGCAAAACTTGGAATTATCCAAGTGACTTTTCTTTTCAACTCTTGCACAAAAACTTTTAGCTGAATCGCACTTGAGCACCTTGGGGCTTAGAAAGTTTTGTGGCTAGTAGATTGGAAGAATAAGGCTTAGGTAGTATAAGGCTTAGATGATTGAGAGTGAGAGATAGAAAGGTGATGAATGAAAATGGTTGAAACCATGCCCTATATATACTAGTCTGGAAGGCAGAATTCGGCCAGAATTCTGTCCTCAAAATTCAAAAATATGGCCGTTGTACCAGCTAGCAATTGGTAACTCTAAAAATTAGTTCCTGGAAATCAGAGGACAGAGTTCGGCCCGAACTCTGTGTAGGAGCAGAGTTCGGCCCGAACTCTGCCTCCTTGGTGGCAGAATGTTCAAATGGCCTTTGGGCTTTGGTAGAGCTTGGGCTTGGTTCAGGAATTGGTCTGTTTGTATGGTAGAGCTTGGAGAGATATATCTAGGAGTTGAGATGACTCAGTGCGACTCAACATACACATTCTCCTAGACTCAATAAACTGAAGATTACAGACTTGGAACAAAAGGAAAACCAAGAGCCCTTTGATGACGCCTTTCTTCTAATATTTGAGCAGTCCTGAAGACGTCTTTTTCCTTGACAGCAGTCATCCAAAAGATAAGCAGATCTGGAAATCTGAATACCTTTCGGGGGCTTCGCCCCCGAACCCCCGATGGGGGGCGCTGCCCCATCGACCCCTGTCCGCTGACCGGGTAGCAGAACCCCCGATACGAGGCCCCGGATAGGTTGCTAGGTGGTTCGAAGAAATCTCTTTGTATGACGCCGTCTTTGGTCCATCATTAATTCTTCATTGCCTATGTCCTGGTTTGATCATGTTAGATCATGCTTACTGCATGTCTACAAATACATATTAGGCAAGCAAAATATGTTGCAGTATGATACAAGCATGGCAATATGATATAGGACAATGCTAAGTTTAAGTAGCAACATGATAGTGAGTATATGAATATTAGTGACATCATTATGTTAAATTTAACTGATTAGCCATATTCAAAAATACGATATAATCATTGGGCCAACATAGGTCCCCTGTTGTGTTGTAGTTTATAGTATTTTTACTTATACAGTTACATGGCATGTTCTTCCTGTATCTTGTTACGTCCCTCTGAGGACCTGGTGATCTCTCCAGGTGTGTGTTTCATGTTTTCTTACAGGTGCTCTAGCTAAGGCCACTCCTTCCTTCGTGATGATTGCTCTTGGACTCGTCATTTGCTTCGTTCGACCAGATCATTTATTTGTATATTTCTTCTTATTTAAATTTATTGGTAGCGGATATGTCTCCGTCCAACGTTTGTACAATTGACTATTTGATTATATCAGTAAAACTTCATATTTGTGGATGAGATTTAGTTTGAGCATGGCTTTCTATATTTTACAGCTTATGTATACATATGAGCCTTATATTTACTCGTATGTATACAGCTGGCATGATACGTATCTAGTCCCAAGTATTTTGGGATTGGGGCGTTACATTTATTGATTTTAAAAACCCTGAATATGTTTTCAAGTTAAAGACAGCCTTATACGGATTGTAGCAGGCCTCTTGTGCTTAGTATGACCGCCTAAGCTCTTTTCTACTTGAAAAAAGGATTTCCAAAGGCAAGGTTGATACAACACTTTTCATAATTTTTTTGAATAATAATCTTTTATTAGTACAAATTTATGTCAATGACATTATTTTTTGTTCTACTGATGAATCATTTTGTTAAGATTTTTCTAAGTGTATGCAGAGTGTGTTTAAGATGAGCATGATGGAGGAGTTGAAGTTCTTTCTTGGACTGCAAATGAAGTAAACCACAAATTAGATGTTCATCAACCAAGCTAAATACACAAAGGATCTGCTAAAGAAGTTCGATCTGGAGTCAACCAAACTGCTTGGAACTCCGATGGCAACTTCAACTAAGCTTGATATACATGAACTAGGCAAACTAGTCGACACACATAAGTATCGAGGTATGATCAGTAGTTTATTGTATCTAAATGCTAGTCTCCCTGATATAATGTTCAGTGTTTGCTTATGTGCACGATTCCAAGCTAACCCTAAGGAATCACACTTGCGCACTATTAAGCATATCTTCTGAAACCTTAAGAGCACTTGCGGCTTGTGGTATCCTAAAACTACGTCCTTTGACCTAACTAGTTGTTCAGATACTAATTTTGCTGGATGCAAAGTGGATAGAAAAAGCACTAGCAAAATATGTCAATTCTAGGCAAAGCTTTAGTCTTTTGGTTTAGCAAGAAACAAAATTCTGTTGCATTATCAACTACTATGGCCGAGTATATCGCCGCAAGACGTTGTTGTGCACAAGTTTTATGGATGAAGCAAATCCTGGAAGACTACAACTTGCAATATTCACACATTCTCGTATTTTGTGACAACACTAGCATGATCAATTTGACTAAGAATCCTGTATGCACTCACACAACAAGTATATTGAGATACGACATCACTTTCTTAGAGATCATCAACAAAATGGAGATATTAATTTAGAATATGTTGACACAGAGTATCAACTAGCTGATATCTTTACTAAACCTTTGGCAGAAGATAGATTCAACTATTTACGTCGAGAATTAGGAATAGATTTCAATAATATTAACTAACTTTTTTTTATTGAATTATTTCCAATACGTAGCGATTATTTTAGAGAAAAGCTTACAAAGGATCTGTCTTTCACCAAGGCGATAAAAGCTTAGGCGAAACGGAACTTAATCATCCCTTGTGGATCTCCGCTAGCTGGGATAGTATTCCTACAGCTCATCTGAGGCAATCAATGTGTAACAAAAATTAATTTGTTAAATTTTTTTAATTATATTAATTGAGATTTAAAATTAATAATTTTGGAATTAAAAAGTTAAAAGGAATTGATAAATTTGCATAAATGGGTATTATTATATGTTACAAAAAGTCAAAGCAAAGTTCAGCATAGTTCATGGCAAACTCGACCTGAACTCGGTTGACTAAATTGCAGCCGATCCAGTGGACCGTAATTCTCCTATTTATCATCCCATTTATCTTCCTCCTCTTTTCTATGAATAGCAGCTCCGAACCCACCAAAACCCTAAGACTAGTTTAGTTGTTTCTCCCAATCTACTTGGAATTTTGACTCCAAACTTGGAATTTGGGATCTCGAGTCCATTCTCTACAACATACTCAATTTGGAAGGTATAATATCTATTTTTCCTTCCGTCCTCTTTTCAATTTCTATAACTTTTCTTTGCAATTGAAGAAAATAAAGAGTGACGAAGGATCCTCATCCTCTCAACAACCGTCCGCTTTCTCTCCGTTCCAACCGGACGACAGATCCTTTTGCGGTTCTCTTTCACGATACTAGACTAATCTAAAGAGTAGTTTAGTAATTTTTATGATCGCACCGTCTGTGACGATGCCCTGATTAATTTTAATATTTTTTCGGACCATCTCACATCTTTTCAACTTTTATAACTTAATGACTTAGTAGCAACATCGTTTCCTATCGCTCTCAATAATATTAGGTTATTTTATTACAATTTGAGTTATGACTCTGGTGTTATCTCTCACCATGTCGGGTGAGTTGATATTAAATTGATGCGAAAGATTTAGCGATGATCCTTTGAGTACCCAACAAAGGAGAAGCGCTACCGACCTTTCGAAATTTAGCTTTCCTCCTGAAATGTCTTTGAACACGTTCAAAGCCTCTATTTGACATCTCATACCTTGTCCTGTCGGCAAACTTAAGGCTTAAAACTTGAGTCTGTATTTCTATAACCTCCACATGATCATCTTCTCTGCTATCCTTCCAAAGCATACTTCGACTGATGATATCGTTGCCCTTGAGCGATCTACCATCTACCATATTCACTTTGGGATTACCTTTTTATTCCCAAAGACTATTATCGAGATGATGGTACGTACTTGGATAAATAAGTGAAATCTTGTTTACACGATGTACTTGCAACTTATTTTTCGGCACTTTGATATTGACTTAGAAGAGTGCAACATCTGTTTCACTTAACAAAATGCCTAAAATTGGCTTTTGAAAGAAAACGAGAAAAAGTACAAAAGTACAAGTAGATTCTGGAGAGTATTGCTATGGAAGTCTGATCTGAGAGCGATCACTTTGTTCCTTGGACGATACGATGATGATGAAGAGAACTGCTTGAGGAAGATATACAATCGAAAGAACTAAATCACCAGAAAGTTGTCGACACAACGGTGCTGATGGCACAGTCGAATGCTTTCCTGCTTTGCTTCACCATGTTCTTGAGAAAAAGTTGAAGAAATGCTTCTGGGAAATATCACTCTGAAAGTATGAGTTTTCTCAGAATCTCCTTCTCTACATCTCTCTTGATCCCTTTTGTGTTAAAAATAAGTCTATTTATAGAATAGACCCTCTGTGCGTAAAAAGCAACAAAATTGGGTCTCTACGTAAGTAACTGCCACCCACGATTGAAAATCAACCTTTACGTGTGATGACACGTGTCTCATATAGAGTTGTGGTCTCTACGCAAGGTGACATGTGTCCCACAACTTCAACAATATAGGGAGAGCACGTACACACGTTCCTCGATAAGTATGGCATGAAAGCCACGTATGCAGACCACATTTCCAAAACAAGCTTTCTGCGTAAAGTAGCAGACTGGGCGTAAAATAACCCAAAATAGACTTCATGCGTAAAGTGGCTGAAAAGTAGCCTTGAACGTATAGTTAGCTCAAATAAACTCTACGCACACGAAAGCCTTGAGCGTAAAGACTCAAATAGCTTTCATGCGTAAAGGAAGCGGTCTCTTGAGCGTAAAGTAGCCTATCTGCACGCTAAACGACAAGTGTTGGGTTTGGTGTCAAAAATCTTCTTGGCTTCTGTGCAATGCACTGTCAAAAAATCATTCTGTCAGGGTAGTATCACGCGCATTAAATGTGATGTGGATAGCCTGTCTCTCGCGTAAATGCTGAGAATGGCTCTTGCGTAAAGTAGTTCGCGTAAAGTTGGACTCTGTTTAATCTCTGTGTAAAACTTGAATCTGACTCAGTTTGACATGCGTAAAGCTCTCAACTTCTTTGACTTGGTCTATGAAATTTATTTATGCTTCTACAAGACCCCCTTCAAAGTTTTCAAATTTTTTCTAAGATTTGAAATACTTTGAACATAAGAGTAAAATCCAGGATATCCAACAGTCCGTGTAAAGTTCAGGATACCCAACAGTCCGCGTAAAGTTCGGAATACCCAACAGTCAGCTTAGAAGCGTAATATTCGAGATATCCAACAGTCAACATAATTTTCAGGAATTTGAACCGATTTTCAAAATTATCTATAAATAGAGTTTTGCGAGTAGAGAGAGAACTTTACTCATCTTTGCAATCTCTATCTTCTTTATTCTCTTCTTCGAATATCTCAGTTCAAATCAATGGCCCCCAAGAGTAAAACCACCGCCGACGTCAAGGGCAAGAAGCCCGCCGCTACTTCATCGAGGAGTGAGCGTACGAAAACCGCCATCGCATCATCGGAGGCAACCTGAAGGACCAACCCGACTGTGGCTCCGGCCATGATAGGTAGAACCCTAACTAATTTGGCCATGGGTTCGTCGGAGAAGAAGAAGAAGAACCAAACTCTAAACTTCATGCCCACGTTTATACGTGTCAGCGTAGAATAAGAATCACCAAATACGCCCACGTTTTTACGTGCCAGCGTAAAAATAACATACGCTCATGTCTGTACGTGCCAGCATAAAATATAAACAACAAAATACGCTCACGTCAATACGTGCCCGTGTAAAACATGTTAATCATTAAAATACGCCCACATTTATATGTGCCAGCGTAAAATATGAACAACAAAATATGCTCATGTCTATACGTGCCAGCGTAAAATGTTAAGCATTAAATACGCCCACATCTATATGTGCCAGCGTAAAAATAGCAAGTCACCCACGTTCATACATGTCAGCATAAAATATTCAAAATATGCCCACATTCATATGTGCCAGCGTAAATACACAAGTGAGAAGACTTTACGTAAAAGTCCATTCTGAAAACAGAGAACTTTTATAATTTTAATCAACTTAAGTTCTACGCGTAAGCGTAAAGTTTGCATAGTCAAGCCCTCTAATACAGAGTATTAATTTTTATGTGTAAAATTCATTTGTGTAAAGATCTGTGTGAATAGGTCATCTGCGTAAAATTCAAATTAGATTTTTACTAACTTGATTCTTCTTTTTCTTTTGACAGTGGACTTGCAAATTCATCCTCTCGCAGAGGTATCCGGCTCACCAGCTGGTATTGTGGGCTCAAACTATTTGAAAAATCTGTCTCATATTGAATTCCCACAAAGTGACAAGCAGTACCCTGAAGAGAGACAACTGATAGCTGCTCAGGGAGACAGAATGCTGCTGTCATTGATGAATGGAGAATTGCTGGTGTCGCTAGATGGCCAATAATTTTTGAAGCCTGCCTTCATGTTTGGGGACGCTATTGATTTCCAATCACAAACGAACCCCAAGAAGGAGGCTTGGGTGTTTAAGTTTGAAAAGAGGGCGATGTATCTCCTAGACATGGCAAGGGATTATCCCCTATCTTCATTTGTTCACGCCACCCATCCAAGACAGATGCTATGGAGCCTGACTCCCAGTAGTCATGGTAGACTAGGCAGAATTATTTTCAAGAGGGATGGGGCCAACCAAATGGGCTACCATACCAGTACTCCCAGTGGTGGTATCATTTCTTTCGCCGGTCTACTGCCTGGATTCACACCAAGCAAAGATTCAGCTTTGATTCAACCAATGCAGATCCCAATTTTCATATATAAGCTTATGAAGGCCTCAGTATTATATCCTCAAGCCAACCCTAGGCTGCCAGGGTGGATGACCCCTCATAATCAGAACTTGATTCAATCTTAGTTCTGGGATCATGAAGAACTTCAAAACAGAACTGCAAGCCATTGGACTATATGAAGCAGTAGCCTCCACGAGTCAGGGCATACCAATGAACAATAACCTATTCTTGGCTTTAATAGAGTTATATATCTGTTCAACAGGGACTTTTGCAACCCCAATAGGTGAAATGGGTTTTGTACTGCATGAGATGTAATTCATCTCCAAGCTGCCAATGGGTGAAGCTTCATATGGAGAGTACGTTCCCTCCAACCGGGAACTAGCAGAGATCAGGAAGAAAAATTGTCAGTTAGTTGAGGTATACCAAGAATTGATGTGCCATTACCTGACTTGCACCACTATATATGAAAGTGGATCGCATTTGGCATACATCATTAAATGGACAACATATCTATTCTACCAAAAGAATAGGATATCAAAGGATGACAAAGAGAAATTTTAAGATAACAAGGCTCAACCTATCAACCCTTGTTCAATCATCCCTGCTGATTCAATAAACACTTGGATGGTCACCTATAAGTCTCCGGATAAATATTTGGCCACCAAGGATGGAGAATTCTATGCTGGGACCGAAGCATTGAACTTTCTGAGACATGGCAGTCGAAAGCTCTCAAAAGAAGCCTTGCTAACGGGCTTCCTTTCCCTATGGCTGCAAAGATGGTCATACCAGGGATTGGCACAGCCGACAGGATTCACCGAAACGTACGATGGCCAGCAGTACGTTTGGTATTCAAAGTCAGAATCAACCTGTTATCGGCAATGGTATGCCGGATAAATGCAGGTTTGCGAGCATTTGGTGACCAACTGATCAATAATGCTCCTCACCGAAAAGATATACCTAGAGTGGAGATGCCCTATACTTATTTGATGGGCTGGTTATTGCATCACAACTACAGTTTGTTTCCACCAGGTCCTGGAAATGATACCGAGGTATTCCTCCAGAAGTTTAATAAAGCTACGTGGACTGCAACTTCAGTGGCAGACCCCCGGACAACACTCAACTATTCCTACGGGTGAAACTTTTTCTGCACAAGACCACCAGTCCCAGCTTACTATTTTGGCATACAATTTGAAGATATAGGTGAAGGGAGGACTTCATTACCTGTGCCAGTTTTTAAATGGCTAACGTGCATCAGACCCTCACATCTGATGTATAGGAATGAAGACAACTGTGCGTTCGGACCGTATCTACCCAGTCGGTTCGCTCGTCAGTTTGGATATGACCAACTTCACGTTGGTAATCCCTCTACCAGCTTCCACCATTATAGAAAATTAGTTGATGGTGCAAGGGCATGGAGGTACTTTAGCACTGCATGTACCGGTGCTAGATTCCGAGTATCAACTGCTACAAGTACAACTGAGCTACGAATGCTTCATACGTATGCTCATTTTTATGCATCCATTCGTTCCTTCGTGAATGACTACAACAGGAAGGGGAGTCTTCGATGGGCCAAGAAAGAAAACATCGAAGAACCAGCTAGGGTACCTTCGGACATACCCGATGATGTTGTTGTTCCAGATGAGTGTCTGGAAGTGATCCCTACGGGTGTTGGGGTACCAGCTGCAGGACCAATTATCATCACCAAAACTCGGAAGCAAAAATCAAGTGCAACTGTTACCCTCCAGGAGAAGAAGAAAAAAGTCACTGTTAAAGGGCCTTCCAGACAGAGAGCCGCTACTCCAGAGAGCAAAACTCTGGTCGAGGAGCCTTAAAATATTACATCTTCTTCAGCTCAACCTGGAGAAGGGTCTTCAGCATCCCAGCCTGCAGCATCAACAGAAGTGGTAGAAGTCTTGTCTTCCGAATGCCTCAGCGCTTTACTACATCTGACTTCGCCACAAAAGGCGAAAGCTGTTGAAGACACCGCCACGACTCATGTTAATGATCTGGAACCCATCCCCTCGGATGAACCGGCTCTTAATTTAGACGGTGATGACTGGGATCAAGATTATGACTCACTCTTGGCACGTCCTGCACCTACTCCAGGTAAATATAAATTACAAAACCTATACAAAATTATGTATTATGATTTTGTATGTTAACTTATTTTGCTTAATCTTTGTAGGTGTCATCGCTGCAGTAAAGCCTGTGGCTTCTCTTCCTCCTCAAGAAACTATTCAAACAGAGTCTGAAGGAGAGAGTTCTTCTTCAAAAGAAGATACTGCTCAAGAAGAATGTTCCCCATCTATAGAGGTACAACAAGAGCCCGCAGTAGAGGCTCAGCATGAATTGCCTTCTCTTACTGAAGAAAGAGAAAAAGAACCGGCTGCGGAAGTATCAGCTGCAGATGAAGAAACAGTTGTAGAAGAACCAACTGCAACTGAAATACTTCCAGAATTTGAGGAGTCTGCAGCCAACGAAGGTGATAAAGATATTGTCAACCCATAAACCAAAAACGGAGACCTTGTAATAACATCCTCAATTGTTGCTACTGATCCGGCACAAGTTCTTGAGAAGACAGTGTCTGAACCCGACACAATCACCATTCCTCCCGCAACAATCACCGCCACCGAAACTCAAGTAGTTTCAGCTCCAGGAACGGCTGAAGAAATAATTCATACACATGCTGAAGATATTGTCTCTAGAACTTCTGAAGATCAGTTAGCCTTGGTAGCAATGATAACTATGACTTCATCTCAGCCTGCTACCAAGGCAACAACAACATCTGCTCCCAGTCTTCAAAAGAGGGATTTAGTAGAGCTCGCTGCCACACCAAGCTCAATACAGAAATGAATCTTCTAGTTGAGATTTATACAGAAGCTTTCTACAAAACCCTGGCGGCTCTGATCAAGATGGTCCTGAAGAAGGGCCTAAATTATAAAAGCTTGAAGGCTGCGATTGCTTCCGTCATTGGGAACGTTGCTATGTTCAATGACGCCGAGAGAGCAGCAGCGCTGGAGAAGGTGGTAGAAGGACTTAAACATCCTATTAAAGAATTTCTAAGGCTGTCAAGTGAGACCCTTGAAAGTCTCATCCAAATCGAGTATGATGCTTTATCTGCAGAATACATCACTCGGGAGACTATTTTTAAGGAATCACTCCCGGAATACAGCCTCAAATTCGCCAGAGAGAGAGCTTTTTTGGCTAAAACTAAACCTCTGCTAGAGACACACAGAGAAGCCTATGAAACTTCAAACATGAGAATCCATCAACAGAATGATAGAATTTGTAAAGTTGAGGCAGAATTGGCTCGCTTGAAGGCGGAGAGAGAGAAGATGTTACAGCTCGATACAAACATCTGGCGCAGAGCTCAATAATGGAGGAGAAAGTCTTTGGTGTTGAAGATACCATCAAAAACCTTGATGAAGCCAAGGATAAGATGATAGCTACTTTTGCCGAACTCTCCCATCTCTGTACTCCAGAAGCTCGACGATCTAGAGCTACTACAACCGTATTGAGCTCTCGTGAGAAGCGTTTGGCAGAGCTGCAGGAACTGCTTAAAGATGTATCTGCTCCACCTTAGGAAATAAAAAAAATTTGTATTCTTCTTTTTATATAATCAATAAAGAATTTTGTATTCTTCTGTCTTTTCCATTCTGTAATATTGAGCTCTCGAGGACAAAATTTCCTAAAGGAGGGAAGCTTGTGAAACCCAGTTTCATTTTTCATAAATAATTAGAAATGTTTATAATTAAAAAAAATTTAGTCTCCATTTAAAGAATTTGTTTATTAAAATTAGTTTACATTCAAAAGAAGTTAATTTAAAGAAATTATTTTAAAAAGGAATTTTTATATAAAGAAAAAAATATTTTAAAATATTTTATTTTAAATAAGGTTTTAAATTGAAATGAGTTTATTGTTATTGGGCTTTAAAACATTTTCTATAGATGGTGGGCCTTACTATGATGGGTTGGAAAACTTTTATATATTAATTGGGCTTTAATGGGCTTAAGCCCATATATTAATATTTAAAGAGTGGGTTTAAATGGGTTTCTATAGTGGAGCATACTCTTATGTACTTGTCAGCAGGTGTTCATTAATTATTGGCATTTGCAAACTTTTTTTAACTCTTTCTCTCTCTCTCTTCATTACACATGAGTTGGTTTCCTTTCCTTTACTCAAAACCAACGTGGGGCTCTTCCCATTCCAACCCGTCGGCCGACCCCCTCCCGTAACCACCGTCGTCGCCATCAAGGCTGGCCGGCCATTCGACTCCGGTAACCCCCTTTCTTTACCTATTTAAAGCTTTCCTCCATGCTTCCATTTTCTCCACACCACTTTTCCCAACCTTTCCAAAACGTGCCCTAACCTAATTTCGGAGTTTCCGTCGATCTCGACGCCGGCGCCCTCCCCGCGTGGCTTCTCTGTCCGCTGGTGCTCCGTGCTCGTGTGTGGATTGCGCAGTCGTACCCCGGCGAGGCGTCGTCCCGAGTCCGAGGCTACCCTTCGGATTCCGTCATCAAGCTTTTGGTAATTTCTGTGTAAACACAGTAGTTCGTCCCTCCCGTCGTGATGTCTATGATAATTTTTGGTCCCCAATTTTCTTCCGAGAATTCGGTATTTGTAGACGTAACATTTTTGAATTTTGCAAAATGCTTTCTGTGATTTTTCTGTGAAGTTTCTGATTTTGGAATCTCGAGAATTCCGAGTTTTCTCGGGAAAACTATGCTGGTTATTTTTATGTTCCGCGAAATCTCGGGATTTCCGAGATTTGTTTCGAAAAATTTCCGTAACCGTGGATTCCGTATAAACTCGGGTTTTTGGTGTTGATGGGTTCTGTGATTTCATTCTCGGAATTTCCGAGAATTTTTCAAAAAATTTCTGGAACTTGTTTATTTTGGATTTTCGGGATGTTCTGGACTTATTTTTGTTTTCTGTGGTTATGGATTCGGAATTTCCGAGAATCCTTCGAAAATAGCTTATAGAATTATTTTTGGGTTATTTTTCTAATTCGGATTTTCTGAATTATAATGCTTTGGTATTTCCGATTTAGTTTCAGGATTGCCGATTATACTTCGGGTTTTCCGATTACGTTTCAAAAATATGTTTATGGTGTATTTTTGTATTAAAAAATGGATTTTTCCCTGGTTTGGGATATATTTGTTTGTTGTTGGCAAATTTCCCTGTTTTGAGTTATCCCGAATATAGAGGGAATGCTGCCCAAATTTTTATAAAATTTTATAAATGAATTTTCGGGAATATTTATTAATTGGATTTTTGGGCGACGACCGTACCGGTCCGTGAGCCCTAGCGAAATGTAAACGAAACCGGTTTTACCCGGACGTTGAGGTATTAGCTAAATTATGACGATTGGACCAAGTCTGAGACTCTTAAGATTTTAATTTATTTATTTTATTAGTTTTATTTTCAGTATTTAAAAGTGCAGGACATTGTTCAAGAATAACTAATATTTTCCTTCTTATTTTAATTAATGTAAAAGTTTATAAGGGCATAAGCCAGTCTCTATTTTGGTGGTTCTGTAATAGCGTTGATATTTTCTTTATTTTCTGATTTGATGATTTGATCGTTAGAGCGTGTAAAGTATTAAATAAATATTATTTTATAGAAAATTAATAAGATTTTCTCACCTTAAATAATTAGCTTGTAATATTTAACAAATTCACGTTTTCTCGAAATCTATTTTTATATATATTATAAAATCACAAGTTTTGCCAAATAAATCGATAAATACGATTTTTCCTAAAAGTAAACAAAAATTGATCTTTCCTTCGTAATTAATTAATAACTCAAATCGATAAACGTGTTCTGGTAGATTTTGTAAATAACCTAAAACTTGACTAGGGTTCAATTTTAGAGATTGTAACTAGCACACCTAGAATGGTTCAACTTTGGTGCTAAGTCAGGATTCTCAAATATAGGACTTCGAGGAAGAGTTTGACCTTGTTCCTCGGTACCGACTTCCAATCCAGTCATTGAACCAAGGCAAGTTTCATATCTATTCCATGTCTGCATCCTATTTTGATAATTAAATGTTACATGTATTATAGTTACACTGATTCACCGTGGATCCCTCTCGGACTCCACATCGATTGACGGATTGCTGGATTGATTATTGACTCATTGACTTATTGACTCATTGATTGGGAATTGCTTGGGGAGTAGTATAACGGCTGTGACCAAAGCCCAATATTGATTGTTTATTGCATCGAGCTAACCCCTACCGCACAGGAGGGTTGTGCCGTACCCGTATACTATTCGTTTCGGCCGAAACGTTAGTATACATATTGCCTCACCAGCCGGTCATAGGTCCCGTTATATACTCAAACACTAGCTTAGTATTGCATCATACATGACTTTGACATTGACATCATCTTGCTTGCTGGTCTCTTTTTTTACTATTACATACAAAAATATATATTGATTCTTAAACTGTCTTGCATCTTTCATTTATTATTAATTTAGAATTGTTAGAAGTGGATGAAATATGTACTTGCTCCCTCCTGACTGGAGACCCAACATTTTTAGGAAGCATTGATGATCCTGAGCTGTATCCTGTGGTGTTACCTGAGTCCCGATTGGAAGACGATGATCTCAAGGCTGATGAGTAGGCTGCTTAAATGTTACTTCTTCTTTTCTAGTTTAGGAAAAGTTGTGTTGAAGATAGTTAATTCAGTTTTGTTTATCAATTGTATCTTTCTTGTATTAAACAAAATTTTTATAAATATTCGAATTATTAAAGTTGTGACAAATTTAGATTCTGTTGTTGAGATTACCTGCAAGTGGATACAGCTTACTGCTGCCGTCTCACAACGGTGCAAGCTGGGCATGATCCGATTCGACCCAACAATTTCGGATCGGATCGTGACATGTTTTTAGTGGTGGCCTATGCAGGTCAGATCTGTGAATTGGTCTAGTCAACTTAGTCTAAACCATCGCGCAGTTCTGTAACTTGACCTAGAGATAGTTGAGACTTTAGGAAAACAGACTTTAGAAATAACTAGAACACTTAGATGATATACACCATGTTACATTATAGGGCTGAAATTATTTACTTAAATATCTATTTTTGCCTGCTTATAGATTCGTAGGATACCTTGTTTGTGTTTGTACCTAAACCTTATCTAGATTAGGCTGACTGTACCTTTGAGTGTCCTATGACTTTCGTGATGATTTTTTTCCATAATTTCTAGGTTCTAGTATACTTTAGGATTCATATTCTTTTTGGAATAAGATTGAATTTTTCAATCTTCTTCTTCTTTATCAAACCTAATTTTAACTTCTTCATTGGTTGATCAGATCTTACTTCTCTACCTCTATTTGGAATTTTGATTTGTTCGTTATGAAGAGTTTCAATATTCTCTTAGCAACCCTATTAAACTTTTATCTACCCAATGTATATCTACAACCATTATATCCAATCTTATTTCCAATTGATTGACTTTCTCGAAATCAATTCTGAACTAAATTCTGGTTCCATAAAGCATAAAGGTCAATTATTACCAGAAGAATTAGTTCAGTTCATGATTCTCCTAAAGGAGTTATTTTCAATTTCAATATTGTTATCTCCTATGTTTTTCCAAAAATCGAGAATATTTTCATATGTTGACTTACTCCACTCATCTTAAAACCCTACTCTCTCTATGCAATTTCTTGATCAAATCAAGGCCTAGAAAGCTTCTATGATTATGAAGAAGGAACGGTCAGAAAATTGATCACATTTTTGAATCCATTCTATTGTTAAATTTCCTTTAGTCAAGGAGATTTTTAGCTGTCCCAAAGTGTAATGCCCGTGGTTCGTATTACGTATTGGGAGTACGTGTACGTATTTCGGGCTCGTATTTTTGGTTTAACATAATTAGCTAGCCTTGGGTTTTATTTTGCATATTGCATTAGCATGGTTCATCATGGCATTGCATTGGCTTGGTTTGGTTTTATGTGGAGAACCAATCCCACCTACCACCACTCCCACCATAAATATCTATCCCACTCTCTCTCTTCCATTATTACTCATTACTCATTCTTCTTCTACATCTTTACTTCTCCACCTACCAGGAGAGAGGGAGAGCTTAGGCAAGTGCATCTTGCTTCATGGAGGAACCCCATTTTATTGTTCCATTATCTTTCTCATGTGTTTCTAAACCACTTTAGTATTTGGCATTTTTTATTTCCATGGTTAAATTTTTATAGGTCTAGCCTTGTGGTATTTTCGGTTTCCAGGATTTTTGATCCATCAAACTTACATATTTTTGCTAGTTGATGGTTCCATGTTGTAGGGAATTTCGTTCTACCCCATTTTGACCTATGGAAGTCCAAATTTGGACTCCTGTGGAAAATTGGGTGGTGTGGAGAAGCCATAGTATTTTTCCATGAACTTCTTCTCAGTTGGCAACAATTATTACTAGCTTGCATTTTGCCGCATGAAACATGCTTAGCCGCATGGACATGTCAACATTGTTTGCTTCCTGACATGATAGCATTTATTAGTCAGCATGTTAATTGGGTAAGGCCTAATAATAATTGCCACGTACAGCTTGTAATTGCCTGCATTAATTGTACTAGAGAGCCGCATGAATTTACAAATATTTTTGCTGCATGATGATTTGAAAGCTGGCCGCATATGCCTTTTCCCCTCCTCCATTTAAATTAGCCCAGCCGCATATAGCTATTTAATAATGTAGTGGCCGCATGGTGCTTGCACGTAAACAATTCTCGGCCGCATGGCAAATACTCTGGGCCGCATGCAAACTTTTGCTTACAGAGAATGCACTTTGCATGCAAGGTTCCATGCTTTAAATATTAAGTTCATGCTTTAGGCTTAGATAGTAATACTTTAAGCAATTGGTAAATGGTTAGATCCATGCTTAAGTAAGCATTCAAGAATTCACTAGTGCACTTTCCTTAGTGCATTTTCTTTAGTGCTTTAAATGCTTTTTTTTGCTTTTAGATCCTTAACATTTAATAGTTATGCTTTAAGGCCTTCCCTGGGAGACTCAGCCGCATGAGTCCTTAGGAATGCATTTACTGCCTTTTGGCATGCATTTTTTATGCATTTTCCTAATGCATTTCTTTGGAGAGTCAGCCGCATATGCATTTTCTGGATGCATTAGCACATGTGTTCTTGCTCGGAAACCATTGTGGCCGCATGGAAATTTTAGTGAGCCGCATGGCTTATGTAAAATCCTGGCCGCATACAACCACAGTTGCTGGCTTGCATTTATTTTGGAGCCGCATGGCCTCCCACCAATTCTTTGGTCGTATGGCCATATGTACTGGCATGGCTTATTATATTATAGGAATAATTGCTTGGCCACATGAACCAATATTTAATTGGTTCACGTGAACCTTTTCTTATTACATTAATTGTGGGGGTCCCACATAACTTCCTTTAGTTGACTTGCTTGCTGAAGTGGGAGCTTGCAATTATTGCGGGTCCCACTATCTTTTGTCTTACTTGATTTTATGCCCTTTTTGTTATGTTGGCCGCATGGGTGGCCTCCCACTCTCTTTGGCCGCATATAGGTTCTCCACTTTGGACCGCATGGGTCCCGCTTGATTGTTTAAATGTCTTATTTGTGCGATTTGTGGTCCGAATTTCTTCCCACTCTCTTTGGCCGCATATAGGTTCTCCCACTTTGGACCGTATGGGTCCCACTTGATTGTTTAAATGTCTTATTTGTGCGATTTGTGGTCCGAATTTCTTTCCACTCCCAATATGAAAGTTTTAGAGTTTCTCTTTGGCTTCAAGAATATATATATATATATTATATATTTATTATTATTTAATTGTGCCCGTTTCTCCCCTTTTTGATAAATTAGAATGACTTGACAGTGATCCGTAGTGGTGCACACTTGACAATGAACTTGACATGATAACTTGACAGTAAACTTGACATGATGTACCTGACATGATAGTAGCCCGTCGTGACGCACTCATGATACGATAGACCTGGCATGATATTTCTTGAAATACTGTTGCGACGGCTACACGACATGACAAGATTGAATGACCTGGACACCGTGGACGATTGTGCTTGTGCAAATGAACCCATCTTGTCTTGTATCATGTCTAGGACGGGGATCCCTGAGTACCACGGTCAGGGGCACCCACTGAAATCGATTAAGGCTAATCACTAGAACAATCCAGTAGTCATGAAGAGATTTCCCAGCTACAGGCAATCCCGTTATCTGGGCGCCCCACTTAGGATCTGTAGCATGCCGTCGAGTAGGGCATATTTCCAGCACACTGTCATGTGTTGCACCCTCTAAGTCACCTAAGGGTACATGCGTTTCCTGGACGATGTACACACTTGAGTTCAACCCCTAATTGCGTCCGGATAGCCTGGATAGTCTGCAGGGCTTGTGGCTGTGGAATAATCTTACTACATCTTGCTAGTAATTAGGCTTGTGATAACCCTAGTTAGTTAAAACTATCAAGCCGTACTTTTTGCTTGGTCGTGATTGATTGGATGGAGTCTAGTCCAGCTTTGTCTCGTTCCGATCCTGTATAAGGTTATGACATGACATGATTACTAGTGCTTACTTTAATTCAATATCAAGATTATTATATGTCCTAATTTCCTAATTTATCCTGCCGATAAATGGTGGAAGAATCCAAGTTCTGTTCAGACGAAGGGTTACAACCCCGGTCCTTGTTTGGTTTACGGGTTGTAACCTGGTTATCTGAATAGTCCCATGGATTACCTCATCGTATATCATCCTGTCATATATTTCCATATTTTCTGTCTTTTATTTATAATTGTACTCTTGTGCTGATTGCTGGTTTTAGTTCCTAAGTGAAGCCTCCTTTGTGGCACTTGCTCTTTCTGGGATCTGACCCAGCTGGTTTTGTATGGCCAGATACCAGAGCAGCTCCAGAGGATCTACCGAATCTCCAGCCACATGGTGACCACTAGACGGAATCCTGGCAACGAGTGGGTTATTTTTGGCTCTCCCACTTTATTGTAAAATTATTCTTTTGAGGCGTTTAGCCGCCGAGCCAGTGTTAGCTCGTGTACATTTTACTTACCGTCTGCCTACGGGCTGTAACGTAATTGGCAACCTAGGGTTGATCATGTATAACTAAAACTCTTGTTAGTCCTCACATTTTGTAACGACTAGCTTCATGATCAGCTGAATATGTAATATTTGGGACGCCTTACTATTGTATATTTGATGATCTTACATCTTGTAATATTTACTTATTTGCTTGTGATTGAGATACTAGGCTTCTTGTTGACCTTAAGAGACTGATGGCTTGTAGATAAATCCTCATATATCTAGACAGACGTGACCGTATAGTGGAGTGGATCCCATCTCATTATACGTAGCTGGCTATGTCTGCCCCCGCTCTCCAGTATTCTGGTTCTGGGGCGTGACATGGTTTAAGTGGTGGCCCATGCAGGTCTTGTAAATCAAGATATGTGAGGGTTTACCGAATAGATGTTCCATTCAGTACTCGTCCTTGATCTCTGCTCGTATCCTCTTGATTCCTGAAATTCTTGTCCTGATCTCATGCTTGTAATCATTGATCTGTCCTGGTCCTTTCTTATTGTTCCCATATCGTCTTCTTCAGCGGCATTGAACCAGGACCTGCCGATCAGCAAGGCGGATCACCTCTCGTGGACCAGCAACAACTAGAAGATCAGGCCCAGCACTCAGGAGCAGCCTCCCGAGTTGTACCTACTGGAGGAGAGCTGCCAGTTCAGCCAGTCCAGCCTGCAGAGCCTGATGATGGCACTTTGGTGGGTCTCATCAGATCATTGTTGGCTTTCCAAGATCGCCGAGGAGATGCCTTGCAACATGCAGTGGCAGATACACTGAACAGAGATGGAGATCATGGGAACCGTGTAGCAAACAATTTTAAGCGTCTGAACCCTCCATTCTTCAACGGCAGCGAAGATGCTATTGCTGCTGATGCATGGCTCCAGGATACAGAAGTGGTTTTAGAGGCAGCCAAGGCCCCAGAAGATAAGAAGGTGTCTATGGTGCGTCTACAGTTATTGGATCTTGCCCCCAGCTGGTGGGCAGCACAGGCCGTAGGATTAGTGGCCCCTATTCCATGGACACTATTCAGAGAGAGATTCCAGACTAAGTACTTCGATGCGGTGGCTCGGTATGATCTTCAGACCAGGTTCACCAATCTGAAGCAAGGAGACAGAACGGTCGACGGATATGCGGCCGAGTTTTCGAGGCTCAGTCGGTTTGCTCCCACCTAGGTGGCGACCGAGTTTGACAGAGCCCAGCGGTTCCAGCAAGGGCTCTACCTCGAGATTTTGTTGGCAGTAGAACAGTTTGAGCATCAGACTTTTGATGCAGTGTTGAGAGCAGCAAGGAGGCATGAGTATACCTCCCACAGGATCGTGGACAGGACCGGAGGTCGGAAGCGATCTCACGATCAGATGACCCAGTCGACAGCACCAGCCCCGGCAGTCAGGGCTTTGACAATTGAAACTATGAGGCAGGCGGCCTCAGTGACGTCGGTCACGTCCCCACAGCAACAGAAGCATAAGCAGTCTTCCATAATGGGCTGTACTCATTGTGGGAAGCCAGGACACGATGTTTGGGAGTGTCGCAGAGCCCAGGGATTGTGCTTGGCTTGTGGAGCACCAGACCACAAGATAGGATCCTGTTCGAATAGGGCCAGTTCGTCATCGGCCCAGACTAGTCCCTCGGTAAGGGGACCAGTCCTAGTCCAGCAGCAGCAGCAGTATCCATTGTCGAGGCCATTGCCGCCTCAGGCCTAAGTGTTCCAGCAGCAGTACCAGCCTCCGAGGCCATTACCGCCTCAGGCCCTAGCCTTCCAGCTACAGAGACCCCAGCAGTATGCCCAGGTCCAAGCTCAGATCCAAAACCGACAGAGAGGTTCCTAGCAGGATGTCTTCCCTCTTTCTCGTGCCTTCGATTTCCTTGCTAACATACATGATTGCATGATTGATTGCTTAGTATAGCTTGCCTGTGCTTAGTATAACTTGTCCTTGCCACTCTAGCCTCTTGATTGAATTCCGAGGATGGAATTCTTTTAAGGTGAGTAGAGTTGTAATGCCCGTGGTTCGTATTACGTATTGGGAGTACGTGTACGTATTTCGGGCTCGTATTTTTGGTTTGACATAATTAGCTAGCCTTGGGTTTTATTTTGCATATTGCATTAGCATGGTTCATCATGGCATTGCATTGGCTTGGTTTGGTTTTATGTGGAGAACCACTCCCACCTACCACCACTCCCACCATAAATATCTATCCCACTCTCTCTCTTCCATTATTACTCATTACTCATTCTTCTTCTCCATCTTTACTTCTCCACCGACCAGGAGAGAGGGAGAGCTTAGGCAAGTGCATCTTGCTTCATGGAGGAACCCCATTTTATTGTTCCATTATCTTTTCCATGTGTTTCTAAACCACTTTAGTACTTGGCATTTTTCATTTCTATGGTTAAATTTTTGTAGATCTAGCCTTGTGGTATTTTTCGGTTTCCAGGATTTATGATCCATCAAACTTGTATATTTTTGCTAGTTGATGGTTCCATGTTGTAGGAAATTTCGTTCTACCCCATTTTGACCTATGGAAGTCCAAATTTGGACTCCTGTGGGAAATTGGGTGGTGTGGAGAAACCATGGTATTTTTCCATGAACTTCTTCTCAGTTGGCAACAATTATTACTATCTTGCATTTTGTCGCATGAATCATGCTTAGCCGCATGGACATGTCAACATTGTTTGCTTCCTGACATGATAGCATTTATTAGTCAGCATGTTAATTGGGTAAGGCCTAATAATAATTGCCACGTACAGCTTGCAATTGCCTGCATTAATTGTACTAGAGAGCCGCATGAATTTACAAATATTTTTGCTGCATGATGATTTGAAAGCTGGCCGCATATGCCTTTTCCCCTCCTCCATTTAAATTAGCCTAGCCGCATATAGCTATTTAATAATGTAGTGGCCGCATGGTGCTTGCACGTAAACAATTCTCGGCCGTATGGCAAATACTCTAGGCCGCATGCAAACTTTTGCTTACAAAGAATGCACTTTGCATGCAAGGTTCCATGCTTTAAATATTAAGTTCATGCTTTAGGCTTAGATATTAATACTTTAAGCAATTGGTAAATGGTTAGATGCATGCTTACTTAAGCATTCAAGAATTCACTAGTGCACTTTCCTTAGTGCATTTTCTTTAGTGCTTTAAATGCATTTTTTTGCTTTTAGGTCCTTAACATTTAATAGTTATGCTTTAAGGCCTTCCCTGGGAGACTCAGCCGCATGAGTCCTTAGGAATGCATTTACTGCCTTTTGGTATGCATTTTTTGTGCATTTTCCTAATGCATTTCTTTGGAGAGTCAGCCGCATATGTATTTTCTGGATGCATTAGCACATGTGTTCTTGCTCGGAAACCATTGTGGCCGCATGGAAATTTTAGTGAGCCGCATGGCTTATATAAAATCCTGGCCGCATACAACCACAGTTGCTGGCTTGCATTTATTTTGGAGCCGCATGGCCTCCCACCAATTCTTTGTTCGTATGGCCATATGTACTGGCATGGCTTATTATATTATAGGAATAATTGCTTGGCCACATGAACCAATATTTAATTGGTTCACGTGAACCTTTTCTTATTGCATTAATTGTGGGGGTCCCACATAACTTCTTTTAGTTGACTTGCTTGCTGAAGTGGGAGCTTGCAATTATTGCGGGTCCCACTATCTTTTGTCTTACTTGATTTTATGCCCTCTTTGTTATGTTGGCCGCATGGGTGGCCTCCCACTCTCTTTGGCCGCATATAAGTTCTCCCACTTTGGACCGCATGGGTCCCACTTGATTGTTTAAATGTCTTATTTGCGCAATTTGTGGTCCGAATTTCTTCCCACTCTCTTTGGCCGCATATAGGTTCTCCCACTTTGGACCGCATGGGTCCCACTTGATTGTTTAAATGACTTATTTGTGCGATTTGTGGTCCGAATTTCTTCCCACTCCTAACATGAAAGTTGTAGAGTTTCTGTTTTGCTTCAAGAATATATATATATTATATATTTATTATTATTTTATTGTGCCCGTTTCTCCCCTCTTTGATAAATTAGAATGACTTGATAGTGATCCGTAGTGGTGCACACTTGACAATAAACTTGACATGATAACTTGACAGTGAACTTGACATGATATACCTGACATGATAGTGGCCCATCGTGGCGCACTCTTGACATGATAGACCTGGCATGATATTTCTTGAAATGCTGTTGCGACGGCTACACGACATGACAAGATTGAATGACCTGGACACCGTGGACGATTGTGCTTGTGCAAATGAACCCGTCTTGTCTTGCATCATGTCTAGGACGGGGATCCCTGAGTACCACGGTCAGGGGCACCCACTGAAATTGATTAAGGCTAATCACTAGAATAATCCAGTAGTCATGAAGAGATTTCTCAGCTACAGGCAATCCCGTTATCTGGGCGCCCCACTTGGGATCTGTAGCCTGCCGTCGAGTAGGGCACATTTCCAGCACACTGTCATGTGTTGCACCCTCTAAGTCACCTAAGGGTACATACGTTTCCTGGACGATGTACACACTTGAGTTCAACCCCTAATTGCGTCCGGATAGCCTGGATAGTCTACAGGGCTTGTGGCTGTGGAATAATCTCACTACATCTTGCTAGTAATTAGGCTTGTGATAACTCTAGTTAGTTAAAACTATCAAGCCGTACTCTTTGCTTGGCCGTGATTGATTGGATGGAGTCTAGTCCAGCTTTGTCTCGTCCCGATCCTATATAAGGTTATGACATGACATGATTACTCGTGCTTACTTTAATTCAATATCAAGATTATTACATGTCCTAATTTCTTAATTTATCCTGCCGATAAATGGTGGAAGAATCCAAGTTCTGTTCAGACGAAAGGTTACAACCCCGATCCTTGTTTGGTTTACGGGTTGTAACCTGGTTATCTGAATAGTCCCATGGATTACCTCATCGTATATCATCCTGTCATACCTTTCCATATTTTTTGTCTTTTATTTATAATTGTACTCTTGTGCTGATTGCTGGTTTCAGTTCCTAAGTGAAGCCTCCTTTGTGGCACTTGCTCTTTCTGGGATCTGACCCAGCTGGTTTTGTATGGCCAGATACCAGAGCAGCTCCAGAGGATCTACCGAATCTCCAGCCACATGGTGACCACTAGACGGAATCCTGGCAACGAGTGGGTTATTTTTGGCTCTCCAACTTTATTGTAAAATTATTCTTTTGAGGCGTTTAGCCGCCGAGCCAGTGTTAGCTCGTGTACATTTTACTTACTGTCTGTCTACGGGCTGTAACGTGATTGGCAACCTAGGGTTGATCATGTATGACTAAAACTCTTGTTAGTCCTCACATTTTGTAACGACTAGCTTCATGATCAGCTGAATATGTAATGTTTGGGATGCCTTACTATTGTATATTTGGTGATTTTACATCTTGTAATATTTACTTATTTGCTTGTGATTGAGACACTAGGATTCTTGTTGACCTTAAGAGACTGATGGCTTGTAGATAAACCCTCATATATCTAGACAGCCGTGACCGTATAGTGGAGTGGATCCCATCTCATTATACGTAGCTGGCTATGTCTGCCCCCGCTCTCCAGTATTATGGTTCTGGGGCATGACACAACGCTATTTAATTTTTTGGCGTTACTAGACAATTTTAATTTGATTTCCTTGAATCAATGAGACTTACCTTCTCTCAAATTTTCAACTTTCCTTAGTTATGAAATTATTCTTCTCAAAATAATTTTTTTGTATCCCTTGAGTGATTTGTCGGGAATATTATCATTGGTTTTTCTTACTTAATCTGAAGCGGTGACGCTTCTATCTTATCTAATGTTTGACTCAATTATTCAAATCAAGGTTGATCGTTTCATCTTTGGAAAAGAAAATCGGAGAACAGATACTCCTCTTGATTTTAGCTCTAGTCTCTTGAATCTCAAACACATATTTTGATAAATTCCTTGATCTCAGAAGAACAGTCATCTACATTTTCTATCCTGTTTAGAACTTTAAACTCGTTTGAATTTTTGAAATTCACATGGACAAAGATGAGGAAATATTTAGCAACCTAACATGACTCCGCACATTTACGTGATAGTCATTTATCTGAATTATGGAAAACTGCAAGTTTACTGCATCTAGTTGTGCAATAGCGAGGCATAAACTCTAAGTTGAAATAATGACAGGTAATCATTAGGTTTCCAAATATTATTAAGACTTTGTTCTATGTTTGCTTAGCCATGAAATGGATAAAGTTGGAAGATTACTCGGTAAACTAAATTATTCAAGTTATGGAGTCAAAAAAAATTCATTGCAGTCAGGTGCACACTGGCGAGGCATGAATTTGAAACAAAGTGACTTCGAAAATAATTGGTTTTCGAATATTAAAAAGGCTATATTCATATCATGGTTATCTTTAATCATTTTGAGGATTTGTATCCTAGCACTTACTCCCACCTCCAGAAATGATCTATCGAATTATATTCTTGTCATGGCTATTTTTAATCACCATCACCATCTTAAAATTGTACAACTTGTTGATTCTTTCTGAGTCACAAACTCCTATACCTCATACCAGTTTGAATTAAAAATTGTCCCTCATTTCGGAAAATTACATTATCTTTTGTTTCTCAAATAAATTGATGTCGTATTTTATGACCTTTCTATTTTATTTGATCTCATTTTAAAACTTAACTCGTTATGATTATTTAAATTATACCTCGATGTTTACTCATGATTTTGATCACAACAAAATATTCTAAACTCTATCTAGAAGATTCTAAACATGTTTACATTTTATCTTTATATTTAGCAATCATGCCTCGAATCTGATTCTGTCTTATGAAGTAAACCTAGAACATTTTATAGCTTGGATTTTTAGAGTGCATGATATATAGGATATATATGAGTTAAAATGTACAATGGTGATTAGTATCGAGGAAAGTTTGTGAATAATTTGACATTGAAGATTAAAGGTTGTCAATGTTAGGCATAGAGATGCACTCTAGGAAGGTGCATGGTGAATTAACTATAAAGGATAATCGAAACATGAAATATTGGACTTAAAATGTAAATAATTGAGGATGACGAATTGTATGAATAGAAGGGTGCCAATATTACAGAAAAAAAAACAGAAATAGAAAGATTGGTTGGAAATATGTAATAAGATTTATTTTTGAGAAAGTTTAGTCAAATAAAGGATTTGAGCTTAATCATGATTTCATAGAGAGTTCGAGATCAAATAGGAAAATAAAGATGTATACATGATAGTCTAAAATCACAGTAATGATCATCTATGAGAAATAAATGATAAAATTTTATGGATCATGACAAATCAGAATATTGAAACGTGGTGTAGGATTTTAGATATGATATTGGACACCAAGGCTTGACATTGAAGTATTAAAGACTAGGAGTATCAAATCATAGTATTAAATTGAATATATTAGCAAGATGGAAGAAATACATATTGCATGAATATGAGATGTGTTCAAGATTGAAAATATAGAAGACAAAATTGATTGGCAATTTAGGAATGGAATCGGAAATTTAGTAATCATGGAGAATAACATTATTTCTAAAGGAGGGAAGAATGTAAATTAAATAGTGGATAAAATTGATGAATATATAGCATTAGATGAGTTTTGGGATTGTTAACCTACTTGGGCATAAGAGTGTTAAGGAAGATGTCCAAACTGATTTCAGGCATGATTGCATGATTAAAACCCTGACCCTGCCCTTTAAATTTCGAGGACGAAATTTCCTAAAGGAGGGAAGCTTGTGAAATCCAGTTTCATTTTTCATAAATAATTAGAAATGTTTATAATTAAAAAAAATTAGTCTCAATTTAAAGAATTTGTTTATTAAAACTAGTTTACATTCAAAAGAAGTTAATTTAAAGAAATTATTTTAAAAAGGAATTTTTATATAAAGAAAAAAAATATTTTAAAATGTTTTATTTTAAATAAGGTTTTAAATTGAAATGAGTTTATTGTTATTGGGCTTTAAAACATTTTCTATAGATGGTGGGCCTTAATATGATGTGTTGGAAAACTTTTATATATTAATTGGGCTTTAATGGACTTAAGCCCATATATTGATATTTAAAGAGTGGGTTTAAATGGGTTTCTATAGTGGAGCATACCCTTATGCACTTGTCAGCAAGTGTTCATTATTGGCATTTGCAAACTTTTTTTAACTCTTTCTCTTTCTCTTCATTACACATGAGTTGGTTTCCTTTCCTTTACTCAAAACCAACGTGCGGCTCTTCCCATTCCAACCCGTCGGCCGACCCACTCCCGTAACCGCCGCCGTCGCCATCAAGGCCGGCCGGCCATTCGACTCCGGTAACCCCCTTTCTTTACATATTTAAAGCTTTCCTCCATGCTTCCATTTTCTCCACACCACTTTCCCCAACCTTTCCAAAACGTGCCCTAACCCAATTTCGGAGTTTCCGTCGATCTCGACGCCGGCGCCCTCCCCGCGTGGCCTCCCTGTCCGCTGGTGCTCCGTGCTCGTGTGTGGATTGGACAGCCGTACCCCGACGAGGCGTCGTCCCGATTCCGAGGCTAGCCTTCGGATTCCGTCATCAAGCTTTCGGTAATTTCTGTGTGAACACAGTAGTTCGTCCCTCCCGTCGTGATGTCTATGATGATTTTTGGTCTTCGATTTTCCTCCAGGAATTTGGTATTTGTAGACGTAACATTTTCGAATTTTTCGAAATGCTTTCTGTGATTTTTCTGTGAAGTTTCTGATTTTGGAATCTCGGGAATTCTGAGTTTTCTCGGGAAAACTATGCTGGTTATTTTTATGTTCCGCGGAATCTCGGGATTTCCGAGATTTGTTTCAGAAAATTTTCGTAACCGTGGACTCCGTATAAACTCGAATTTCTGGTGTTGATGGGTTCTGTGATTTCATTCTTGAAATTTTCGAGAATTTTTCGGAAAATTTCTGGAACTTGTTTATTTCGGATTTTCGGGATGTTCTGGACTTATTTTTGTTTTCTGTGGTTATGGATTCGGAATTTTCGAGAATCCTTCGGAAATAGCTTCTGGAATTATTTTTGGGTTATTTTTCTAATTCGGGTTTTCCGAATTATAATGCTTTGGTATTTCCGATTTAGTTTCGGGATTGCCGATTATACATCGGGTTTTCCGATTACGTTTCGGAAATATGTTTATGGTGTATTTTTGTATAAAAAAAGGATTTTTCCCTGGTTTGGGATATATTAGTTTGTTGTTGGCAAATTTCCCAGTTTTGGGTTATCCCGAATATAGAGGGAATGCTGCCCAAATTTTTATAAAATTTTATAAATGAATTTTCGGGAATATTTATTAATTGGATTTTTGGGCGACGACCGTACCGGTCCGTGAGCCCTAGCGAAATGCAAACGAAACCGGTTTTACCCGGACGTTGAGGTATTAGCTAAATTATGACGATTGGACCAAGTCTGAGACTCTTAAGATTTTAATTTATTTATTTTATTAGTTTTATTTTCAGTATTTAAAAGTGCAGGACATTGTTCAGGACTAACTAATATTTTTCTTCTTATTTTAATTCATGTAAAAGTTTGTAAGGGTATAAGCCAGTCTCTATTTTGGTGGTTCTGTAATATCGTAGATATTTTCTTTATTTTCTGATTTGATGATTTGATCGTTAGAGCGTGTAAAGTATTAAATAAATATTATTTTATAGAAAATTAATAAGATTTTCTCACCTTAAATAATTAGTTTGTAATATTTAACAAATTCACTTTTTCTCGAAATCTATTTTTATATATATTATAAAATCACAAGTTTTGCCAAATAAATCGATAAATATAATTTTTCCTAAAAGTAAACAAAAATTGATCCTTCCTTCGTAATTAATTAATAACTCACATCGATAAACGTGTTCTGGTAGATTTTGTAAATAACCTAAAACTTGACTAGGGTTCAATTTTAGAGATTGTAACTAGCACACCTAGAATGGTTCAACTTTGGTGCTAAGTCATGATTCTCAAATGTAGGACTTCGAGGAAGAGTTTGACCTTGTTCCCCGGTACCGACTTCCAATCCAGTCATTGAACCAAGGCAAGTTTTATATCTATTCCATGTCTGTATTCTATTTTGATAATTAAATGTTACATGTAGTATAGTTACACTGATTCACCGTGGATCCCTCTCGGACTTCACATCGATTGACGGATTGCTGGATTGATTATTGACTCATTGACTTATTAACTCATTGATTGGGAATTGCTTGGGGAGTAGTATAACGGCTGTAACCAAAGCCCAATATTGATTGTTTATTGCATCGAGTGAACCCCTACCGCATAGGAGGGTTGTGCCGTACCCGTATACTATTCGTTTCGGCCGAAACGTTAGTATACATATTGCCTCACCAGCCGGTCACATGTTCCGTTATATACTCAAACACTAGCTTAGTATTGCATCATACATGACTTTGACATTGACATCATCTTGCTTGCTGGTCTCTCTTTTTACTATTAAAAACAAAAATATATATTGATTCTTAAACTGTCTTGCATCTTTCATTTATTATTAATTTAGAATTGTTAGATGTGGATGAAATATGTACTTGCTCCCTCCTGACTAGAGACCCAATATTTTTAGGAAGCATTGATGATCTTGAGCTGTATCTTGTGGTGTTACCCGAGTCCCGATGGGAAGACGATGATCTCGAGGCTGATGAGTCGGCTGCTTAAATGTTACTTCTTCTTTTCTAGTTTAGGGAAAGTTGTGTTGAAGATAGTTAATTCAGTTTTGTTTATCAATTGTATCTTTCTTGTATTGAACAAAATTTTTATAAATATTCGAATTATTAAAGTTGTGACAAATTTAGATTATGTTGTTGAGATTACCTGCAAGTGGATACAGCTTACTGCCGCCGTCTCACAACGGTGTAGGCTGGGCATGATTCGATTCGACCCAACAATTTGGGACCGGGTCGTGACAAGTGGTTCTGGATCAGTTGCACGAGAAGTATGTCCTTTGACCTTAATTATGAGAGGCTGATCACCAGTGTTGGCTTGAACCCGAATTTTGACTGGAATCCTCGCAGCTTCATCAGACGTAGCTTGAGTTCTTCCTTTGACTTTAATTACCAAAGGTTCACCACTGACAGGTCGGGATTGAATTCGACCTTTAACTTTAATCATCAAAGGTTGATCTTCTGAAGGATCTTCTAAGACAGATTGATCTTCTACAGGCGATCGATCTTCAGCTATATCAGATATTTCCTTCACATGCGCCTGTTTGTAGAGTATTGAATCAGAGAGATAGGCTTCAACACCCTTAAAGGACTGATATCTGCGAATTCAGTCTTTACAATCCCTTGAGAATCCATATACTTGAAGCATTGGTGGAGAGTTGAAGGCACAATATTATGCTTATGTATCAATGGTCTTCCAAGTAGGGTGTTGTAAGATACATCTGAGTTGATAACATAAAAGGTTGCCATAGTTCGAAGATCACCTATTTGAATCTTCAGACAAATCTTTCCCAATGGTTAACTCTTTCCAGAGTTGAAACCAACTATTGTTGTACTAGTGTAAGTCAAATAACTAGTAGGAATCCTCAAGGGTCGTAGCATACTCTGAAGAATAATACTAATAGAAGACCCAGGATCAATATAAATCCTGTCAATTTCAGTAGAATCAATATACCCTGTATAACACAGAGGCCTGTCGTGTCTATTATGCTTCAACAGCATATCTTCTTGTGTAAAGGTAATGTTAGGAATTGATTCCATCACACTATGACATTGGAGACACGACACTGGTACATTGTCAGGACTTTTGAGTTGAGCTAAGCATGAATCTGACATTGGAGACACGACACTGGTACATTGTCAGGACTTTTGAGTTGAGCTAAGCATGAATCTCGAATTTCTTTAGAAAGACGAAGCAACTCAAAGATAGAAAGTCTAGCCGGAGTATTAGCTAATTGGACTAGAATATCGAACTTGTAGGGTTTCATCACTACCCTTTGATTTGAAGCAGACTTCAATGGGACGTCAAAGTGTGCTGCTTTCTGTTTCCCTTTTTTAACCGCTGATGGTTTAGAAGGTCTTGTCTTAGCAGGAATAGAAGATGACCGAGTTGGTAGTATTTCAGTAACGTCATCTGCTTCTTTGGGAGTTTTTTCATAATCTTTGTGGTACTCTTTCCCAGATCTCGTACTAGCAAAAGTTTCTTCTTCAGACCCAGGAGAATGAAGTACCATATTGCAGGATTTAGTCTTCTTTCCCTTAGTCTTCTTCTTATGAGGATTTTTGTGAGGAACCTCAAATCCTAATCCAATGGTAGATTTTTGACCTTGAATTTGTAAAGGAATTCGCATTCCTTTATCATAGTTCAAGCCTTCCGCCCTTTGAAAGTTACAGCCCATCTTTTTTATGAGATGGATTGATTGTTGACTGTACATGTGAGTGGGTAGCGAACTCTCAACAAATGATCCAATAGAGGAAAAAGGAATAGAGACCTCTGTAGCCACAGAAGTAGGGGATTTCGAGATAGGAGAAAAAAATCCCTACAGGAGCTTTCTCATAAGCAGCAAAAACTTGTTGTGCCCTGTATAAAGGGACACTATTCATTGCTAACTATTGCCGATGAGTAAGTTTGAGTTTGGTAGGAGGAGCCAAACTTGGAGGGCATATATTCAGACCCCTTAGTCTATCCTCCAAAGGAATGTCATCCCAAAGATGATCCAAATCATCATGATCTGGAGTAACAACATGAGAAATCATATTACAGGTTTTGACTTTTCGACCTTTCTTGGATTTTGAAGTTTTACTTTCATCTTCCATTTCAGGTACTAAGTCAGGGTGTACCCACATGATTTCACCATTTTTTAATGTGAGAGGCAATAATCCTTCATTTTGCTCTCTAGCTGGTGGGAGATTCACAATATTCATTGTTGCCTTTGGAATTGGGACAATTCCATCTGGAACTTGCTGTGGAGGAAAACCTCCAAATTGAAGAGAAATCATAATAGCTGTGACTGTATGCTCATCATTGGTTAAAGCGATGGCATTAGCATTTATCAACTCTTGGACCTTCTTCTTTAAAACATAGAAAGCCTTGGTAGGGTGATTTATGTATCTATGATAGATATAATATTTAGGATTATTAGTCAGATTTACCTCATTAGGCCGTTTTAGCTCTAAAATCTGGAGTTTACCACTCTTTACGAGACATTAGAATATCCCTGGGATATCGCTGTCATCGAAAGAGTATTCTTCTTTTGGTTTGGAAGACTCCGGATTACTTGGCGTCGTTTTAGGTTTTGAAAGATTCACCACTAGGGTTTATTTTCCTTTCCTATTGCGATTGCCGGAATTGTTACCTGAAGAGGCTTTCTTTCCTTTGTCCTCGGAGGTGAAGATCATCCCATGTTCATGAGCCAATTTACCATTGGTCTTGGCTGAAACTGCTGCTATAATTAACGAGGCCCAATCTGTGAATTGAGAGCCCGTAAAAACAGCAATGGTTGGTCGCAGATTCATTTTGCATGTATCAATTAATGCTGAATTTGGCATACCAGGAGACATCTTCAAAGTAGCCTGTCGAAAACGTTCAATAAATGTCGGAGTATCTTCTTTCTCTTTCTGTTTAATCTCTATTAAGGAGGACATATTCATGTCTATACCTCCTTCATAGAAACGAGAGAGAAACATTGCTTTGAATTCGTCAAAAGTCGATATGCAATTATCGGGTAGACTGCGATACCAGTCATATACAGTGCCTGTCAAACACCCAATAAAAACTCGTATGAGAAGAGCATCATTCTTTTGTAGATGCACAGTCATAATATTAAAATAATTGATATATTGACTCGGAGAGGCCTTTCCATCAAATAATACCATAGATTGTGGCTTGAATTTTGGAGGAAAGGGTACATCATTCCAGTGAGGAGGATAAGGTTGCTTGATCCCTAACCTCTAGAGCTGATCTTTGTACTTAAGAACCTCAAACTGTGCTTTTAACTCATGCACTGCTTGAATAGCTTCACTAGTTTGAGGAAGCACATTTGACTGAATAGTGGCAGGATGTACCGTAACCCCCCCCGGAGGTGGTATATCTTCTGGAATGAGAGGATCTGGAGATACGGAGTTTTGATTGATAGCAGGCTCTTGACTAAGATTATTCAAAGGTATGTCAACCCCTTGACTATCTTGAGTTTGTGCTGCTACTTGCACCGGTGTTACCACTGCTGGCTGAACAGTTTGCTGAGTCATTATTATTTGATACATATTTTGCATCATGGCAAGCATGTCCTTCAGCGATTGTTCCACTGATGAGAGACGTTTCTCTGTATTAGAAATAGACGTCTCTGGTTCTTCTCCGATAACATAAGATTCAACCTCCTTTGAACATACAGAGGGATTGGTGTAGAGGTATGAATCAACGCTATCAGTTTCTGACTCCAAAGACTGGGTACCCCCAGCTTCTGAATCTGAAGATCGCAAAAACCTTTGACTTCTTGATCGAGTATGCTGATATACCCCTTCAAAAGTGTCAAGGAGTCGGTTGAACTGTTGATGGCTTGGAGTCCGGGACGAATTGCGTCTTGGACGTCGTCCTCTATTGATTTGAGATGCCATATTGACTGATGCATAGGATAACTCATGTTCTTGGTCATCAATTTGTTACTGAGGCACATTGTAGCTTAATCGGTCAAAAACTGATCGTTTAGAAGCCGAACAGCAACATTTGATTACAATCTGGTAACACTCACAATGATGAATTTTCTGGAGGAGTATCACTGGAGATTTTCTATTTTTACGCTTTTGTACAAGTAACTCGCGTAAATCAGAAGGAGTGGAAGGAGTCGTCTTCTTTATTATATTTGGGACAGAGAAACGTTTAGTCCTTTGCGTATAAAGAAGACTACTAGCTGCATTAGCAGAACCAAACTGTGTATTTTTGTGCGCTTGGAATTGTGTGCGTAAATCTTGAGATTTTTGTGCACAAAGAATTCTATCAGCATTACGCATAATCTGAAGGTTTGGTACTTTGCGTAAAGCAGTGTAAGAAGGTTGTTGGTGAAAAACTAGAGTTTTACCAATAATAGAATTCTTGTTTTTACGCTGCATGCGTGTAGGCAAATTCACTTTAGATGTAAAGGCATCATTGTGAACTTTATCTACTATGTCACCGACAGGAGATTTACCTTTACGAATAGAGCGTAAAACAGGAACATCTGCTACGCTACAAACGGGAGATTTACCCTTACGCGTAGAGCGCAAGACTTAAATGTCTACCACGTCACAGATGGGAGACTAATTTTTACGCACAGAGCGCAAGACTTGGGTGTCTACCTCGTCACAGACGGGAGACTGATTTTTACGCCCGGGGCGCAACACTGAAGTAGGGACTGCCTCTTCACAGATGGGAGCCCCAACAACAGAAGTGGGAAGAATTCCCTTGCCTTTAGAGACAGTAGGGAGATCAGAGGATGCTTTGGACTTAGGAATCCAAACTTTTCGCACCTTTAACAATTTTTGAAAATTGGAGCAGCGAGTACTACCCCCAGTTCGAAGCATTTATTCGTAAGCAGTCTGGTCGAATTGAACAACCAGAGTCTTCTTTGTCGATTCGACCGACACATCATCATATTGAGCAATTATTTTCTAGTCGGAGGAAAAAGTCGTCCCCAGCAGAGTCACCATTTTGTTTTACTTAAGAAAATGCCTAAAATTGGCTTTTGAAAGA
>JANAVB010006796.1:5336708-5422503 GCA_029216955.1 Iris pallida
TGACCCCTGCAGCCGAAGCTAAGAAATTCAGAAAAGGGCTATCACATGAAATTTGTATCGCATCGCCACCAGCCAGGCCACAACTTACGAAAGAATCTTGAAGTTCGCACGGCGGTAGAGACAGAATTGAAACATAAGCGAAAGAGAGACAGAGACGCATATGGAGGAGGCAGCAGCCAATCGAGATCGGCAAAGCGATCCAATGCTCCGGAGAAGACCGCAGTACAGCAGTATCCTCAGCAGACACGAGTATCCCCATGCCGAGACCAAGATGTACCCACCTGCCAGTATTACACGAAGAGAGGCCGCGTCCTAGAAGAGTGCCGCAAATGGTTAGGATTGTGTTGGACTTGTGGGTCCAACCAACACATATCTCGATTTTGTCCGAAGAGAAATGCGACTGCCCCACCACTACCAGCCGCACAAAGAGGAGCTGACGAAAAGTCATAGTAGATTACAGTAGTAATATTATTGATAGACCTATAGTGGATATTGGTTTGTGAGTTTTTTGAATCGCAGTAGCGTAGACTATTCTTTCTAATAGATCATAGCTTTATTGAATTTCGAGGACAAATTATTTTAAGGTGGGTAGGTTTGTGAGCCCTTGGCCCATTTTTTCTATACATTATTTTATTTATTTATTATTTCTCCTCTAAATATTTCCTTTTGGTAATGAATGTTAAAATGGAAGATAGGTTTTGTAATTAAATAAAGAGAGGGGAGCTTTGCAAATCCAATTAAAGAAGGAGGCTTGATATAAATTTCCCAACCCAAACACTCTGCTAGATTCAAATTCAAAATTTGGCCGTTCCTTCTAAAGCTAGGTTCGATATGCAACGGGGAGATTCTCTCCCATCCTTAGCATGATCTCAGTCCACCCCAAATCGATTCGATCCTATCTACACAATGTATATAAATATATGAAGAACCAATCAGTTCCTCCTTCCCCGAAACCCAAAGCTCACCTCAGTTCATGTAGACTGCTGCCGAGAGGATTCCAGAGCAGAGCAGTTGAACTTTCAGAACAAGTAACCATTTCCCTTCATCCCCCATGTACATTGATTCCTTGAACCTAGTTAACTCGATCTTATTTCGATAAATAAGGTGTTTGTGTTAATTCCTAAATGAAATCCTAGATGAAGGTGTAGTGGTATGAGTTATGGATAACAATGGTTTCGGGATAGGAGTGGTATCAGACCCTTCCTGATACGGTCAGGTATCAGGAGCTATGGCATGGAGGCAATCGAGAAGTGATGTCTTCAGAGAACCTCTTGTCTATGTAAAGTTATTTTTCTGTACCCTCAGTAATTTAGCCTTTGTACCAAAAATGATCGAAGGGGATTGAGTGTCAAATTAATTTAGAGGGGGTGGTGGATGTTACTTTTTCAACTTGAACTTTTAAGGGAATTATGTGTTACTCAACCTTGGTTAAAATTTATCATCATGTCAAATGCATGTTTCTTCTCATGCTTTTGGAAACCTGATTGATTCATAAACCCCTTCTGTTGGGAGGACTTGTTTTGTTGCTTTCAACTATGATGCTGCAACAAGGATAGATAGATAGGTACGAGTAATACCTTATGTACAGAGAACAAGTTCTCTCCGTACTCCATAGAGAATAGAACAACAATAATATGGGTTGAGGAGAGATCTTGCTATTGTACTCGCTCTGTACAAAGAATAGACCATATTCTAATCAGCTCGATAGGGTTGTAAAATTAGAGAGAACGAATCCCTTCTATAACAAATAGACAATTTATATCCCAATAGGAAAAGTGGTTTGGCCTGTTGCAATTTACTCCCTTCTATTTTACCAGACTGCAAAAGCTTGTATTGTACCTGCTGTAATTCTGTTTCACCAGACAGCAAAAGCTTGTGTTTTACCTTATATTCATCCAATGCTTTAACTTAGATGTGCAGTCCACACTATCATGTTCAGTCTATGTTTCACATTAGTTTAGTCCCTTAAATATTAGACCACATCCCTTCATTGCTTAGGCTATATGAAGCCCAGTCCCTGCATTATTGTTTTGTCCTGCATCTGTATCAGTAGGTAATCGAGTCCTTATGTATCGGTTGTTCAGAAACTGAGAAGGAGAATATGGTGTATCCTATAACCCAGGGTATCCAATGGATATCCAGCTTAATGCAACAACATGAGGGCTAATGCTGATGAGTTGATCAACTCCCAACTGATCTGGGCATCAGTTGCAAACTAATGTGTAATACCAGAGAACTGATTTGGATATATCAGTTCAATAAGAAGTGATTTGGGTATATCAGTTCAATGAGAACTGAATTGGGTGTATCAGTTTCAAAAAAAAACTGATATTGTGGTCAGTAAAGAAACTGCATGGATGGAAAGGGTGTCCAGTCTATGAAGTCTATTACCCTGATATCAAGTGTAAACCCATAGTAGATGAGTATTAGGGTCTGTTAGTTGCAAGGACAGGGGTATACAATACCCATATGTATATACATGTGCATATTGAGGCAGGGTATGTTACATGGGAAAAGAACACACGCTACATAGGGAGTATAGTTAACTGGAACTAGTGGCCTAGTAAGTGGAGGAAATAAGTATCCTAGGAAACTGATAACCTAGTAACTAGTCTATTCCATTCTATTTCATATAATGACATTGTGAATTCTTTAAATAGATTACTTGGACTTCGTCGGGCTTGACCCATACCAGCAGCTCAGGACTGCAGGCAAGTATACCGTGCCTTTCTTTACAGTTTTATTTACATGCACTGTCTTTCATTATTCAGTTTTTCTCATTATTGATTGACATATACTTTTCATATCCTGCTTGTATATTTTATTATTGCTATATAGGCTATGTTCACAGTTAGCCTTGTGTCTTATTGGACGTCACTTGTGCCTTGATTGAGATATGGGTCGAGAAGTCATAAACTGAACTGCTATACCTCCTTGTCTTGAAATCTTGAAGCTAACCTGCGAGTCCATATTAGGGGCGAGGGTTAGTAGTATTTGGTCCACACCTGCGAGTCCACATTAGGGCGAGGGTGATCCTTGAAGCTAACCTGCGAGTCCACATTAGGGACGAGGGTTAGTAGTTGTTCAAACCTGCGAGTCCATACTAGAGATGAGGGTTTGGTTTTCCCATTGATCTTGTGTTCATTGTTCATTCGCAGTTCATTTATGCGTAGTTGTTCTTGTGTTCATGTTCGTAGCCACTTGTGGTGGTTCTGTCTTTTTTGCTTATTTCTTACGCATGATAAAACTGTTAGATAGGCATGTATATTATGTATCTTGCTATGTCCTCTGAGGACCTAAATCTCTTCAGGTTTAGCCAAGTTTGAGTCAGGAGCAGACAAGCGGTTGTGAGCCAGCATCAGACCATGTTGTCTTGCAGTTGAGGTTGTCTTGATTAGTAGTTTGTACTCAATTAGTTATTTCATTTATTTTTCTCTTTCCGTCTATTGGTAGGATTTGTGTCCACCGGACGTGACTTTGATTTCTTAGAAACATTCTGTTTATATTCTCTATTATTCAGTTTCATAAATGTTCATTGTTTTGGCTTGTGTCTTATTTATTATGTGGATGAGATATAGATTTTTCCAGTGATCCTAGATTTAGTGACTTGTGAGTTATAGACAACGTTCTACCACTGACACTGCGACATAGGCTGGGCTTGGACGCTTCGTATCGAAATGCGGGTGCGGATCGTGACAAAGATCAACCAACACCCAAGTGTTATTTGAGGTAATTGAATCAATTTTATTGTCTATCGCCTCCTTCCAGAAAATAGCGTCTCTGGTCTTCATCGCCTCATCATTGCTAAACAGATCTGCTTCCATAATAGGTGATAAAGTATTTTCGAAGTCCTTCGGCCTCCTCACACGCTTAGCTGACGTCTCAGTGAGCTCTAGTTCAACCGTTGTTTCAACAACAACGTCTGCTTGGACTATATTATCATTAAAACTTCAGTTTCCTGCGCACCCTCATTGTTCTCCAGAACATCGGCAAGAACAATATTCTTGTGTCTTGTAAATTTGTCTTCAAAATATATTGCGTCGCGAGATTCAATGATATGATTTGATTCAATATTAAAAATCTCTAAGCTTCACTCTTCACGACATAACCTAAGAAGATTGTATTTGTAGTCCTTGTCCCGAGTTTCTGAATCTTAAGAACTGGAAGCTTCACATATGCCAGACACCCCCACACTCGAATGACATTCAAATTAGATCTAATTTTGAACTAAAGATCATGAGGAGTAACGTCCGAAGTTACATGAGGAACTCTATTTAGAATAAATGGTCGTCAATGCAGCTTCTCCCAAATAGCATTTTGGAAAATCTGCAGTCAACAGCATGAGATTATCATTTCTGTTAACATTTTGTTCTTCCTCTCTGCTATTCCGTTTGATTGAGGAGAGACGGAGCCATAGTCTTGTTGAAAATTCATGTTCTTTGCAGAGCGATGCGAATTAATGAGACCGGTACTCTCCACCTCGATCACTTCTTATTCTTTTGAGTTGTTATCGAGTCTGCCATTCGGTCCTGAATTCTTTAAACTTCTCGAATGCTTCATCTTTGGCCTTCAGCAGGTAGACGAATGCGTACTTATAAGTCATCGATGAAGGTTATGAAATACTTCATCTCGACCTTTGTGCAGAATTTTGAAGTAACAGATATCTGACTGTACCAACTCCAGAAGATCTGTGCTTCGATTAACCCGAGAAAAGGGTTTCATTATGATCTTTGTCTGAACACAAACTTACATTTCTCTACCTTATCTCCACATTTGGGATAAGTCTAGAATAGACATTCTGCTTATTCTTTTACAATAACATGTCCTAGTCTATTATGCCATAAGTCAAGAAGATAAGGAGAATGAGTGATTGTATTAATTACATTGAACTAATTTACAAGTTGTATTTTGAACATTCCTTGGTATAAAAAGCTTTCCGAAGTATGTTTCCTTTATGGACATCACCATCTGGCCAGCATTGATATGCATCCTTAGGCCTGCATTGCAGAGTAGGTCTTCAGAGATCAGGTTCTTTGCGGTAGTAGGTACATGCTTTACACCTTGAAGCATCAGAACTTCTCATAAGTCAGCTTCAAAACCACATCCCGATCCCTTGCACTACAGCTTGTGCCTGGTTCGCCACCTTACAACTTTAAAAGTTGGTGTATAGTTGGTGAACCACTCCTTGCTTGAGCAGACATAGTAGGTGGCCCTAATGTCTACCCACCAGCCAGAGTCAGCCCCCACCAGTGACCTAAGCAATCATTGCAATAACGTCAGTGATTATTGGAACCCTACTAGGCTCACCTTGTTCTGATAGCTTGGACTTAGATTTGCATTCACTCTTGAAGTGGCCCTTCTTGCCACACTTGAAGCAAGGCATCTGAGCCTTTGACTTCTAATGTTTGAAGGACGTCCCCTTCACTTTCAGATTATTGGGGTCCTTCTACTTGCTGTGGGAAACCACATGCTTTTCTTTTGATTCCTTGGTGTGAATCAAATTGGCATTAGCCAGCTGTTTGAATAGAGCGTCCACCTTCAGTTGAGCACTTATTTGGTCTTCAATAGATTTTTTGCAGGAGATCTTCCAGAATGATCTCCAACTTCTTCCTATGCATATTTGCATAAAACTTGCTCCACCCAGCGGGGATCTTGAGACGATCCTTCCAACAACAAACTTGTCAGGAGAGGCATCGCCTCATCTTCCAGCTTCTATGCATCTTCAGTAATCCCTTCACCTGCGACAGCATACACTTCTCGTCTTCAAAGAGCAACTTATGATATTTTCAATGATAAATATCTTGCTCATGTTTTTGTTATCTTCGTACAGTTTCTCCAGAGACTCCATATCTCTCTGGCAATTTTCTTCTTTGAATATGATTCGCCAGGGAGTCCTCCTAGCATTTAGGATTAAAAGCCTACAGATGCTATTCTCCCTTCTCTATTTGGCCTGGTTTTTAGTAGCAGCAGTAATTGCGCTGCAGACCCAATTTCTAGAATAGTAGGTTCTTCCTCGGTTAACACGTGGTCAAATTCAGAAAGTTGAAGATTGAGAGTAACCTTCCTCTTTCGGACTTGATAGTGCTCTCCATCAAATTGCTCTAACTTGGTAAAGTCATGATTGATTAGTGAAGCACGAATGTTTTCTATCTTGTGAAATCAAGCCTTGAGATTGTTAGTCACGGGACATAATTTTGATAGAAAACTGAGAAATGAAACGATTATAAAAATAATGTTTAGTAGCAACACTTCAAGAAGGTGCATGACAGAGATCCTTGGAGGATTCTAGGAAAAAAATCAAATATAGAACTTCTAAAAAGAAGTACAAATGAATTGTTAGCAGTATCAGCGATTGTTCACTAACAGTTTTTGATTAGATCAGAACTGTTCTCGTTCAGAACGAGTAGAAGTAGATAAAAGAAGAGGATGGCTGCTAGGAGGAATGATCACCGGTGCTCAAAGCTTGATTTGCCCCACACGAACATCTTCCAGGAACCAACAAGTTGACGGAGAAATTTTGGAACACTATGCTCTTTTGACTCTTCGGATGACGCGGACTCGTGCGTTAAGTGGCGTTGGTGCACTTTCTTCTCTTCTCTCTTGAACTCTCTAGAAATTTGTAAGGAATTGTGTTCTGAACACTTGTATATCGAGAAAGAGAGAAAGAGAGAGAGAGAGCAGAGAAGCTTATATAGGCCGCACTGTAACTGTCCAGTTAGCAAAATGTTCGGGACATGGAAAAATTGCCCCGAATATTATGTAACTGCTCAAATCATGCACATACACGATTTGAGCCAACTGGCGCACATCGTACGCCAATTGTGCCACCGTGCCAATGGTGCCACTTGCGTCTGTGTACATATGCGCAACACGCGTACTACGCACACCCACGCCAACCGCCGCGTCAACTGTAGCACCAAGTGCTGCACGATCTGGAAGTGCCAACTGGCGTGCCATCTAGCTGCACCAACTGGCGTGCCATCTGGCCGTACGATCAGGCCGCGCCAACTAGTGCACCATCTGGTCGCGCGATTGGGCAACATGATCTGGCACGCGAACGGCTGCAAGTGGCTCACGTAACGAGCACAACTTAAGTGCACTATGCATCTAGCGACGATGCTGTCGTGCTAAGTGCAAAGTGTGTCAACAAAATGCCATATTATGCCTCATGAGCCCGTGAGCCCGAGTCTGAGTCGCTAAGCCGCTATGGAGCTTAGCTCCAATGAAATTTATTCCCAAGAGCAAAAATCATTAATGCTTTACCATGGAGTCTTATCCTTACCTCCTAGTAAAATCACCCACATGGTTCCCTCCTTAGGGTTACCACCCCATGTGCATACCTAGCTACATACCAAGATATATTGAGATACTACTCATGTTACTTTTTCCAATGTGGGACTAAAATTACTAGGCATGTTGAGAGCAAGCTCTCTATATTTCAAGGGAAAAACTCCAACAGGGGAGTGGATGAATGGGCAGGTGATTAGGTTAACGGAGGTTATGTGTGAGATTAAGAGTGTGCAAAATTTTATTAATTCTGAGTAATTTGGAATAAAATGTTCGCCTTCTTTCCCTACTTCGGTCGCCTTTGGGCCGGAGTTATTCACACCAACTTATGTCTGATGTCAGCATGTTCCTACAAAGACTCCACCTATTGTGCTGTCATGAGCATCCTATTCATCAGGTTCAACCTTTTAAGCCAATAGATCATAATTGTAATGTAGTGTCTCCTTAAAACCACATGCTAATGCAATATTGGCTAACAAACATACACTCTACTGGCCTACTGGGGTGAAAACTTAAGGCATGGAATTGCCTTATGTTTCCAAATAAGATGTTATCAAGTTATTTTCTAGATGTATTAATTATGATTTTATCTTTGATTACTTTATCTAAAAATGGTTTTAAGAAACAAAAGTTCAAAAAATTTGTTTGATAATTTTTTAGTAAAATAGTTTTGTTCTTAGGATTAGAGTTTCGAAAAAAGGTTTTTGATCCATACTCGAGTCTGATGAGGCAGCTCATGAAATTTAGCAGCTCCGGTGAGGCATCTCATGACTTTGACCCTACCTCTAGTCTGTCAACGTCCTGGTAGTGGGGGAAGCTCATTCTGATGACGGTTTTGAGCTCTTGCGAGGAGGAGCTCCGACTTTGACCCCGCATCGAGTTCGTTGGTGTCTTGGTAGTGGAAGAAGCAAGTAGCAGTGGTTAGGCTACAGTTGTTGTATTTGGCCCGCAACTACTGGACAACTCATGAGATTTCTCTTACGATGCCGATTGCTTAGACGGTTCCAGTAAACGATTCATAAATACTAAAAGACTAGTCGGGTGGTTTCATTTTATGGAACCAATCTATGTTACAACCATTAGTTTTGGATTGCAAGGCTGAGATTACACATCTACTCATCTTTTAAGTAGATAGTCCCACCTCTTTTAATCTTAGTTTTGCAATTAAAATCTAACGATTGTAATAATATGAAAATACCCGGTTAGTTTTAGGGTATTCCTCAATTTTTTTGAATTGATTCCCTCGATATTTGTGCAAGCCACTAGAAAAAAAAATCATGTCTTTTTCCCGGCTTAGATAAAACCCGAGCAGCCCATGCGATCAAATATCCGTCCAGATATCTATACGATCAGATATCCGTCCAAATATCTATATACACATCACTAGGCCAGACAACAATCTTTATGATGATTAGGGTTCTTTCAACTTGTGTGGCTTCTAGACTACAAGGATCATCCATTGGGTGAGAGGAAAGGGTTTCCATTAACATCAACATGTATGTGGTAGTTCGAGAGAGTTCCGTCTACTACGAGTTGAGGTATTCAAAGAAGGTGTTCTTCGATCTACTTGCCAATTCTAGATCATCCGTAGATTACTGTTGGAGGTCGTACGCGTATGCGACTCGCTGATCATATCGATATATCTAACCATCTTTCACGTAGTCATATTTATTATTTTGCATGTTAACTCATTGTATAAAACAAAAGAGTTTCATGGTAATCGATCGTTCGTCGAACAGTTCGATGACTAGATCGATTGGTACAGTTAATATATGAGTATCACCAAGGCGGAGATCCAAGGATTGGTTTACTAAATAATGTTCGGGTAGACGTGTGAAGGGTTCATGTGTTTGTATCCTAGCGGGCGTATAAGAGTAAATTTTTATTATCTGCTGCACACAGGTACACTATTTATTTATTTGGAAGGTTGGTATGATGTTGATTGGTATCATGTTGGCATTGGTTGGTATCTTAATGGGTTGGTATAATGTTGGTTTGTATCAATTGGCCTGGATTGGTATCTTGGTAGCTAGGTTTAGTCTCATATTGGCTTGGTTGTTGCTTGTTGCTCATGGTATGTTGTTGCATTATCTTGTTGATAAATTTAGGATAATTGGGTATCCTACATGCGTTAGGTTTCTTCTTTACTAATACTACATACCTTAATGAATAATCAACCGTATTGCCTGATTTATCTTGGTTTTGTTAGCTTTTAGTGCGGTAAGTTTAAAATTTTTATTGGGTGTTCCTTTTACTGCATTATGATGGGTATCGGTGTCCTAACTAATTGGGCTAGGTTTTCCTCTGTTGCATTGTGCTAGATTTCAGTAACCTTATACTTTAATAACTTGGTTGGTATTAGTGACAATACGGATACCCCTTCACAATATCTTGACCTTAAATTATCTCGGTGCGTCTTGTTCTGTTCTTAGCAACATATAGTACATTTGATTAGAACTTATGAAACTACATATCATCAGAACATTGACAATCTCAGATAATGTATGCAATAATAAATTTTTGACTTGGATACTGTAAGCCCCCTAAATTTTTGAAGTTATTATTTTTTATTTTTTTATCACTTTGTTTAATATTGTTATTAATATATATTTTTTCGACTATTATTTTTTATTATTAAATACTCTATTTCGTAGCTTTTATTTTTGGAGCACAAGAAATGCCAAACTCTAGAAACTTCCTTCATGAGTTTTGACCTAGAAAAGTTTATCTTCAATTTACTATATCATGTCCTACTCAAATATGACTTGTTGTATTTTATTGCTTCGCACAACTTCGGGGTCAATTTAGGCCAAGAAGTTATCTATCGTGAGATTTGTCATAACTTCTCACTTAAATTCTGGACTCGACATCAAACCAACCTAAATGACCAAATATATGATTTTAACTATTTTTTAGCCTACTGCACACATGAATAGGGTGTCCCACCCAATGGAGGCCTCATGTGCTATTTAAATTCAAATGGCATATAGGACCCCTTATGTGACTTTGTAAGTCTAGTTCCAATTCCGGTAATTTTTATTGAGCCTAAACTTGTCCAATGAGTTGTGGATAACTTGTTAGGGTCAACCCTTGTAGAAAGCCCCACTTAAATATTTAATTCAGATTTATGGAGTATTTGTTTGGATCAAAACCAAATAGGAAAACTCTACAAATCCAATATCCTATATTTGGAAACTTGTATATTCATGTGCCAGTCCAACTTGTATTTAGACTCCAAAACCATCAAAACTTACCCAAACCCACTCTAAAACAAGTCTACTTGACCCGTTACCTACTCATATATATAAAACCCACAAATACTCGGCCGAAGCCCCTCTACAAATCCTAAAACCCAACCCCTTCATTGTCGAACTACTGCTGCTGCCATCTCTTCCTCTCGTTGTTGTTCACACACTTGTCAGCCACCTCCAGTCCAACCACCACATCCCTAATGTGCCCAAGAACCCCTCTACCTTCCCAAGGCCGGCCCCTACCTGGAACCACCCCTACAAGCCACTATAGTCGCCCAAATTCGACCCCAGCATGCTGTCTGAAAGTCAGAACAAGTATGCCATCTTGCGACAGAAATTTCTCCACTTCTAGATATCAAAATTCTGGGTTACCCTATGTGTATACTACCTTCGTATAAAATTTTATGTCAAAATTCTTTCTACATTGGTTGGGTCATACGTTTTACCAAAGGGTGTCCAGAACTGACACAGTTTGGTATATGTAGGTTTTGATCTTGTTGGAATAACTTTTACCATTTATATCATATATAAAAATGACTGTAATTCGATTATCTATAGTCCCCTTCATTTACTTTTTTCATAATTTTGTTGTTTTGATATTTATATATTTACATCTTTGAAGAACAAATTCTGCCGTAAACCAAATTATTGATATTACCATCTTGTGAGTCCCAAAAATATTTTTGTGTGCATCCAAGGCTCAATATTATTGGTTCTCAACACATGATCATGAATATTTGATAATCTAAATAATTGTTTACCATTAAATTTAGAATATTAAAGTTATTTTGTTCATGGTTAAACAAGTTCTAATAACGTTAATTTATTAATATTGGTATTAGGTTCATCATGTGATGATTTCTAAATGGGTTTTATGCAATAATAATTATATGATTTATATTTCTAGAATATTAAAGATTTATTTCATAATTACTATTGAATATTATATATATATATATATATATATATATATATATATATATATATATATATATATATATATATATATATATATATATATATATTGTGGGATTTTGTTAGTCCTAGAAGGAATATTATGACTAGTTTGTAAATTATGACTAATAAATAGATTAGCTAACCCTATTGATTATAAATATATGTATATATGGTATATGTTAGTAATAATGAAGTGTGGTTATTAATGTTAGTTATTATTATTCTTATTTATAGGAGTTCGTAAGACCGAGACTGCATAAGTTGAAGTCGGATCCATAATCTACACTCTAGCGACGATTCCAGGCAATATACCATGCCACTATGACCTTATTTTATTTTCTGCTTTACATGGACGTGTTTGTTGGCCTATTGGCTATGGTCGAACCATATTTTAATAATTGATCTAACCCTGTCTCGATATAAGGGCTACTTGGACTAACTACTACATCTTGTGCCTTCTTCCGTTCAAGACTTTGGAACTTGGAGTCGTATTTGTCGTCGCGTCTGCATTTTAATTATCAAGGTATTTTTTACATTTTATTGAGTCTAGGAATACGATATAAACTGCGTCGTACTGGCAAATAGGCTATCTAAGAAACAATTTTCAAAATTACACTTTTCATTTTGAAAACAAGGCCCAAGCCCAAAAATCTATTCCTAACTGCTTGAAAAGTTTCAAAAGCCCAAAATCAACCAATTCTGACCTAGCAGAATTCGTCCCAAATTCGGCCTGAATTTGGCTAGTAGAATATTGCTTTTTTAAATCCAGTCTTCCCGTAGTTACAGATACAGCGACTATATGCCGAGATTCTCTCATAGAATTCTGTTTGAATTCTGCCCGAATTTTTCCTTTAGAAATCCTATAAATAGAGAAAAATTTCTACCATTTCAACACACCAATTCACTTTCTTATCTCTTCTCTCTAAGCTTACTACGATCTTCCAAAGCCTTCTAAACTTTCATTTTTAAATCCCAAGCCAGTTACAATACTCTAGTCATTTTGCTAGTGCGGTACGGCCTAGAAGTTCGGAATGATTGTAATCAAGTGGCTTGACGGAAGTAAGACACTTCATAATTGAAATTGATTGAGTGCTTCGGATCAAAGCTCGCGTTTGTAGAAGTTGTAAGGACTTCATATGAAAACTTGCAGTTTTCCATAGTAGATTTCAACCGGGAGCTAGAGTTCTCTTGACTGGATTAGTCCTCACAAGAGGAAGACCAGTTTACATCATCGTGTTTGATTTTGCTCTTTGTACTTTACTTTTACTTACTCATATATGTGATCTTACTACTAACATTTTTTATTAGCTAATATTCTGTTGCCTACTCTATTTACTCTCCTCTAGAGTATATCGATTTACATTTCTATCCTACAATTGGTATTAGAGAGAGATTATACAGGTAAAGCGAGGTAACATTATTATTATTTTCTCTATATATAACTGCTGTTACATAGATCACTTTATCACATATGGTAACTGTGAAATTCACAACTGAAAGCCAAGCTACAAACAGACTTCCACTGTTTGATGGTAACAACTACACTTACTGGAAAATACACATGAGTTTCTTTTTAAAATCTCTAGATTTTAACCTATGGTCGATTGTAGTTGATGGCTATAAAAAGCCTCCCCGTGTTCTTATTAATGGAAATTTGGTTGAAAAAATACATGACAAGTATACTAACTCTGAAAAGAAAGAGGCCAGTCTTGACACACATGTATTAATGCTTTATTTTGTGCATTACGTAGGACTGAATTCAACAGAGTATCTACATGCACAACATCCAATACAACATAAAAACTTCTCGAAGTTACTCATGAAGGTACGACACAAGTCAATGAGTCCAAGATCATCAAACTTACTCATGAGTATGAGGCATTAAAGATAAAGCCAAACGAATCCTTTACACAAATGTTCACAAAATTTTTGGATATTGTAAATCCTTTGTCCTCCCTAGGCATGGAATACAATAATCATGAAAAGATTCGCAAGTTGTTATGAGCTCTCATAAAGAACTAGATTCCAAAGGCTATACCAATCGTTGAAGGAAAGGACCTCACGACCATGTCTCTTGAAACGTTCATGGGAAAGCTACTCACTCACGAGCTGGAACTTCAAAAATTTGAAGTTGTTACACCAAAGGAGAAATCATTCGCCCTCAAAGCTCAACACCGAAGAACTGTCGCAGAAGATTCTGACAACAGTAATTCCAACACGGAGGATCAAGCTCTCCTAGTGAAGAAGTTCATGAGATTCAACGGAAGAACTAAGGAACACAATAGCAACAACAACAACGAAGAAGATCCAATCTGCTATGGTTGTAAGAAGAAATGACACATCAAGAAAGACTGTCCAACATCATCATCATCATCAACTAGAAAAGGTAATAATTGTGAAAAGAGTTACTTAAAGAAATCTACTTCCAGAAGATATGCCAAAATAAGCATCTAGCATGAAAGTGAAGCTAGCGACTCAGAAGATGAACAATCAGACGATACTGCAAATGTATGCTTGATGGCATATGATCAGGTAAACACAAACCCCCTGTTTGATACATATAATAATTTTACCTTTGAACATTTAGGTGAAGCTTTTGGTGACCTTTTAGATAACCACAAAAAACTGCTTAGAAAATATCAGAACTCTAAGAAGGTACTCAAAGAGTACAAAGGTGAAATAGAAAGACTTACCGACTTACTAGCTGAGGTTAGAAAAAATGTAAACCCAAGTAAGACTAGTGAGCTTTCTTTTGTCAAACTGTAACTACACGAGACTACACGTTTATCCAAAGAAAAAGATAAGAGCATTGCTAAACTTGAGAAAAATTTACTCAAAGAGAAGAAGAGCCATTACTGTGCACTATTCAGAAATGATGCACTCATAGTTGACTATAACACCCTTTATGACACCTCCAAAAAGTTAAAAATTAGGTAGAAAAATAGCCTGAGGTTACTGGTTCCTACCCTAACAAGTGTTAATTACCGAAACATCAGAACACGGTCAAACCCAATACTGTCAGACCAAACATGGCCAAACCTTTGACTAAGAAGACTAACCAACATGCATTATATTACAAGTATCCAACTAGAAAACCAAGACCTACCAATCATGCACAAAATACTGCAGCTAACACTCAGCATGCTAGATGTCACTATTGTGGCACCATTGGTCATATTTCTCTTGTATGTAGAGTAAGAAAGTTAGTTGATTCGAACATATGTGTATGGATACCAAAGATTAACATATCCGGACCGCATAAGAAATGGATACCAAAAGTTTCATCTGTAAATTTTTTTGTAGGTGGACGACCTTACTCATGCTAGAAGCAAGTGGATCCTCGATAGCGGTTGCTCACGGCACATGACTCGTGATACTTCTTTATTTGCAACACTGTCGAAGAAGAAAGAAGGATACGTCTCCTTCAGTAATAACTTTAAAGAGTATATAGTAGGTATCGGCAACATTGGTAAGACTCCTACCCTATGATTAAATATGTCTGTCTAGTAACTGAGTTAAAACATTACCTACTCAGTATAAGTTATTTAGATGATCATGGTTATGGTATTAACTTTGTCAAAGACAAATGTACTAAAGTTGGTAGCTCAAGTGGTAGTACTATCTTTGAAGGTATTAGGGAAGACAACATATATGTTTTCTATTTGTTGGAAGATGCTAACAAAGCAGGTAGATGCTCATTAGCCAAGAACGATGAGAGTCAACTATGGCACATGAGACTCGATCATGTAAACATGGACACAATTTAAAGATTATCAATGAAGAAACTGGTACGAGGCTTATAGGACATTACTTTCAAGAAGGATATGGTATGTAGTGAATGTGAAAAGAACAAAGTTACCTAATCCACTTTTAAGTCCAAAAATACTGTAAGTACCACTAGACCTCTACAATTACTGCATATGGATTTATTGGGCCTAGTAGAATTGCTAGCCTGGGTGGTAAGTTATATGCATTTCTAATAGTAAATGATTTCTCTAGATACACGTCAGTATACTTTCTCGCATGCAAGAACGATACATTATCTGAATTTGTCACATTTTGCAAGAAAGTCCAAAATGAGAAAGGATTCATGATCACTCGTGTTTGAAGTGATCATGACGACGAATTCAAGAATGTTTAAGAAATTTTATGACACTCATAATTTTGTACGAGTTTTCCTGCCCTAGGACTCCACAACAAAACGGAGTTGTGGAACGTAAGAATAGAAGTCTATCTAAAATGGCTATAGTAATGTTGAACCAATTTAGTACCCAAATATTTTTTGGCTGAAGTTGTCAATACAGCTTGTTATGTTCTCAATAGGGTTCTAATTCGACCTAAATCGAAGAAGACTCCATATGAGTTATGTTTTTGATAGAACACCCATAGTTTCTTATTTCAAAATATTTGATTGTAAATATTTTATTCTTAATACTAAAGATAATTTAGATAAATTTGACAAAAAACCGATGAAGGTATATTTTTAGGTTATGTGGCCAAAAGTAAAGGGTATCGAGTCTTCAACAAAAGGACAATGATCATGGAAGAATCAATGAATGTCACCTTCGACGAGCTAAATCAACAAACGATCAACGATGATGAAGACATCAGTACACCAAATAAGGCATCTACAGATACAAAAATCAGAACCAGCTACCTTGAAAGTCTGCCAAAAAGGATAAAGTTTATGGCTGACCACCCCAGGAGATTTGTAATAGGTGAGATCACCAAGGACGTAATTACTCGTTCCTCTGCCAGAGATATAGCTTCTTGTGTTGCATTTATTTCACAGCTAGAATCTAAGACTATTGAAGAAGCATGTAGTGATAACTATTGGTTTGATGCTATGCAAGATGAACTAAATCAATTTGAGCAAAATTAAAATTTGGAACTTTTTCCAAAGCCTATTGATCGTACAGACATTGGCACCTGCTGGGTATTCCAAAATAAATTAAATGAGAATGGTTTAGTCACTCGTAATGAGGCTCGACTCGTAGCTCAAGGATACAACCAAGAGAAAGGTATCGACTACGATGAGACCTATGTCCCAGTTGCAAGATTAGAATCCATCCGCATGTTATATGCATTTACATATTTTCATAACTATAAACTTTTTTCAATGGATGTAAAGAGCACATTTCTTGATGGTTTTATAAAAGAAGAAGTTTATGTAGCTCAACTTCCAGGTTTCAATGATCTCGAAAATCTTGATTATGTATTCAAGTTGAAGAAAGCCCTATACGATTTAAAATAAGCCCCTTGTGGTTGGTACGATCATCTCAGCTCTTTTCTACTTGATAATGGTTTTTCAAAAGACAAGGTTGACACTACACTTTTTATAAAGTCTTTAAATGAAATTTTTTTTAATTCAAATTTATGTTGATAATATTATCTTTAGATCTACTGATAATCTCTTTGTCAAGAATTTTCCAAGTGTATACAGAATGGGTTCGAGATGAGCATGATAGAATAACTCAAATTCTTTCTTGGACTGCAAATCAAACAAACCAACAATGAGACATTCATCAATCAAGCCAAGTACCCAAAAGATTTGCTAAAGAAGTTCGATCTAGAATCCTTCAAACCCTTTGACACTCTAATGGAAACTTCAACCAAGCTCAATGTAGATGAACAAGGCAAACCTGTCGACATACGTAAGTATCGAGGTATGATTGGTAGTTTACTTTATTTAACTGCTAGTCATCCTGATATAATATTTAGTATTTATTTATGTGCAAGATTTTAAGCTAGTCCTAAGGAATCACACATGTGCACAGTTAAGCATATCTTCTGATACTTTAAAGGCACTTCTTCTATCGGCTTATGGTATTCCAAAATCACGTCCTTTGACCTAATCGGTTATTCGAATACTGATTTGCTGAATGCAAAGTAAATAGAAAGTACCAGCGGCACGTGTTATTTCCTAAGTAAGGCTCTAGTCTCTTGGTTTAGCAAAAAGCAAAATTCTGTTGCATTATCAACTACTGAGGCTGAGTACACCGCCGTAAGACACTGTTATGCATAAATTTTGTAGATGAAGTAAACCTTAGAAGATTTTGATTTACACAACACACACACATACCAATTTTCTGTGACAATTTTCTGGGACAACACTAGCACTATCAACTTGACTAAGAATCCTGTATGTCACTCTCCCACTAAGCATATTGAGATTCGACATCATTTTCTTAGAGACTATCAAGCAAATTGAGACATCAATTTGAATATGTAGACACAGAAAATGGGTGACATATTTATAAAAACTTTAGCGAAAGATCGATTTAATTATTTACGTCGAGAATTAGAAATTTTAGATCTCAATAATATTAATTAATTTTATCTTATTAATTATTTTCAATATGTAAAAATTGTTTTCGAGACAAGCCTATAAAGGGTCTATCTATCATTGAAATCATACCTAGAATGAATAATCCCTTTAAGAGAAAGAAGACGACTAGTGAAGACGTCTCATCTTTTGATCCTATCCAAGGATCTTTCTTTTCGCCCCTCCAAACGGACGACGGGGCGTTCAATGAGTTTTTTTTGAAACTCTAAAACAATATTTGTTATGGTAAGCAAAATTTTCAATTCGTAATATTTGTCCCGACGCACCGATAAAGTAGACGATCTTTCCGTCTCACAAACCTTTGAAACTTTGGGATTGCACAATCTTGTTACACATTCTTTTTCCATTGCCACAAATACAATTCATCTATTTTATTGTAATTTTACTTTAGTCGATAATGATTACTTGTGAAAGTTGTGTCATCGGCATTGTTATTCAATTTAATGATAACGATTTAGCGAAGATTCTACAAATTTCAAATGTAAGTGAACCTCTTATCGATATCACTAATTTTGAAATTTCAAATGACATGACTTTGAACAACTTTAAGGCTTAACTTCGTGCTCCTGATCCCGTACGTCCCGACAAGTTCAAAGCCATACACTTGAACTTGTTCTTCTATGAGTTACAACAAATTGTTTATTCCACTATACTACCCAAGTCTACCTCAAACGATGATGTAACTAGTCTCGAAATGTCTTCTCTCTATCACATTCGTAATGAGATTTCCTTTTCTGTCCCTAAGACGATTATCCAGATGATGGCAAGGTGTCGTGAGATGAAGAGGAATCTTCTCTATGCGATGATCCTTCCTTTCATCTTCCAGTATTTCCAGATTGATTTGTCCTCTTGTGCTCGTGACTCGAGGCCAAGCATCTGCAGTTCTTTTATCGCAATACATCTGTCCCTTCTACTCCTCCTACTGTACCACCTCCTCCACCTCAGACTTACCCTATCTCAGTTGAGGATCTCTATCAGCATTTGGATAATATGCGACATGCTCAGTTAGATGAGCACAACTCTTTGCGAGCATTTGTGACTGAGACATTGAAGGAATAAGAGTTTCGCGATGTGCCAGTCGATTTCAGGTACATACAAATTCTTTTGTAGATCTGTATTTCGCTCAAACTAGTCAGTATGCCCGTTCTCTTCCACGAGATCCTACTGTTTCTGGCTACCGCTATGAGGATGAGGCGATTCATCATTTCTTCGAGCCTGGTAACGTATATGATTGGTACCGTGGTTTTGGTGCTACTCCATATCCATCTCATGAAGCTGGCACTTCTGGGGCTGGTCCTTCTGGACATGGTGCTGATGCTGATCGTGTTGACAATGATGAGGACTTGATCTAGACGTTATTGTATTTGTTTAGCTGTTATCTTATTAATCTCCGTTTATGTCTATGTATTCTTGGAAATGTTTCTACATTCCAATATAGTATTATTTTCTTTTTTTATGACTGTTTGAGATACTAAGTTGATAGTTTCTAAACTCTTTCTTATTATTATGCATTTTTATTTCAGTTTTTATTGTCTTTTTTTGTATACACTTATGCTTAGCATTAACTTTTAGCTACTGCTTCAAATCATAAACCGTTTGTAAAATTTGGTTATTTTTTTATATTATCTCTGCATTTCTTCAACATTTATTTCTTATGCATGAATTATGGGGGAGCTTATCTCTTTCCAATTATTTTACTAAGTGACAATGGGGGAGAAAAGGATCTAACATCTTTTTAGGATAATTTCAACCAAGAAGAGACAGTACCACAAGTTCTGATTTTTTTTCAAATTAAGATCAAGATGTTATATTGGTCAAGATTCGTCAATTACAAAAATGGGGGAGGTTGTTGGCCCATTGGTCATGGTCGAATCAGATTTTAATAATTGATCTAACCCTGTTTTGATATAAGGGCTACTTGGACAAACTACTACAGCTTGTGCCTGCTACCATTCAAGACTTTGGAACTTGGAGCTGTATTTGTCGTTGCATCTGTATTTCAATTATTATTGTATTTTTTATATTTTATTGAGTCTAGAAAAATGATGTAAATTATGCCATACTGGCAAATAGCTTACCCAATAAATATTTTTCAAAAATACCCTTTTCGTTTTGAAAACAAAGACTAAGCCCAAAACTCTATTCCTAACTGCTTGAAAAGTTTCAAAAGCCCAAAATCAACCAATTCTGACCTAGCAGAATTCGTCACAAATTCGCCTCGAATTCTTCCCGAATTTGGCTAGTAGAACATTACTTTTTAAACCCAGTCTTCCCGTAGTTACGGATGCAACGACTATATGTCGAGATTCTCTCATAAAATTTTGTTCGAGTTCTGTCCGAATTCTCCCTTTGGAAATCCTATAAATGGACTAGAATTTCTACCATTTCAACACACCAATTCACTTTCTTATCTCTTCTCGCTAAGCTTTCTATGATCTTCCAAAGCCTTCTAAGCTTTTATTTTTAAATCCCAAGCAAGTTATAATCCTCTAGTCGATTTACCAGTACCGCATGGTCTAGAAGTTCAAACTGATTGTAATTAAAAGGCTTGATAGAAGTAAGAACTTTACAATTGAAGTTGGTCGAGTGCTTCGGATCAAAGCTCGCGTTTGTAGAAGTTACAAGGAATTCGTATAAAAACTTGAAGTTTTCTATAGTGAATTTCAATCGGGAGCTAGAGTTTTCTCGACTGGATTAGTCCTCATAAGAGGGAGACCAGTATAAATCACCATGTTTGAGTTTTCTCTTTATACTTTACTTTTACTTACTCATATCTGTGATATGTTTCTGTGAGCTTGCTGCTAACATTTTTTACTAGCTAATATTCTGCTGCCAACTTTATTCATCCCTTTTAGAGTATATCGCTTTACATTTTGATCCTACAGTATTGTTGTGTGTTAGGATTATATGTATTAGGAGAGCGTCAAGGTGTGACTTGGGTACAATCGATGATACCATCAATGACTGATAGTGGGTGTGTGTGTGTGGCCTAGCATGCTAGTAGACTTCCTCGTGTTGATGTTATTCTTCAATGACTTCTATGACTTGGACACGACTCATGACAAGACACTTAGAGCGAGAATTTTATTGATATTGGCACCGACCATGTACTTGGCCGGTACAGGGATTCCTGTGATGGATCATATATGACTAGTTGTGTTAGTTAGAGGACTTGCATGTGAGATACGAGTCGTGTGAGTCATGGACATGATCTTGTACTAGTTTTGGGTGGAGAAGACTATTAATAGGCGTACGGGATTACCCTTTCCTTATTAGCCTCAGTTTTGCCTGGTATAGTCTATACTAGTGGATATTCTATTATCGTCTACGGACTAGGCTCCAGATTGGGTGGGAGTATACTAGTAAATTTGCGATATTAGTTGATTCTAATATCACTCCTTACCTAACTGTGCAATTTCGAAGTTGTCTTCAAGTATATTACACTTAGATAGATAGTCTACCTTGTCAGTTATGTTCATTTTCATGTATATTACTTTTACTGTTCATATTGTGGCTAGTTGTTGTATCTTGTTACGTTCCTCTGAGGACCTGGTGATCTCCCTATGTGTTTGATGGACTTCGGGAGTATTGTTGTCATATGTGTGTTACTGCCGGATTCAGGTATTAATGATAGTATTATTTTATTCTTTCTTTCGTGCCTTTTATGTTCTTTTGCACTTTATATTTCTGCCATGATTTCTGTGTTGTTAAAACCTAGTTTTGTGAGCTTACTCTTTTTTCTAGCTCGATCGAACTTGTGTGATATTGGCGTCCGACTCTAATACACTTGTTCATTTCTTGATATTTATACATTACTGTGGATTGAGGTAGTTTAATTAGCACATGTTTAGTATATTCTACAGCGTAGTACATATAAACCCTCGAACCCCAATAAATTTTTTTCTTTCTTATTTCTAAACTTTATCTATTTATTTATCTTATAATGATTCTATTAATTATCAATGAAAGGGAGTTCAAGTGAGATAATGGACCATATAAGGAAGTAGGGCTTTGTAAAATCCATTTTCTTGAAGAGGGTAATTGCAAAAACCTATCAATTGAATCTGTTCAAAACAGATTCGAAATAATAATTACCCCTCTTCTCTATTTATAAACCTGACAACAAACTCTTTCAATCAAAACTCAAATTGATACTCGTAATCCTTCTAGAATTCAAATTCCTTTCAAAACACTATAGTATATATATATATAGGTAAGGGAAAGAGATCAACCTAATTTTTCCTAGCTATAATCTCTCCCCCTCTTTACTCTCGAAAACCATGCAGTCAAGCCTTTCCTTTCTACAAGCAGACAACCATACCTTCTTGGTGACGTCTTCTTCGAAGAGTTCACCATTAGAATTCTTCTTTGACAGGTAATGGATTTGAACCTTATATTTTTCTTAAAAAGTTTAGGAGCATTAGGATAGGGGTGTATCCAAAAAGAAGAGGACACGTGTGGATATGTATCGGGTTAAAAGAATAGGTATCAGGACAAATCAAGTAATACAAGGGGAGGGTCAAATTTTGAGATAGCATAGAGGGGGTTCCTTACCTGTATATCAAAAAAAAGTAGCAGTATTACCAAAGGGGTTGTGTAGGTATCATAGATGGACGTTGCAGCAACTGCCGATAGGATAGGTTATGTGTAGATATGTCCGAGTCCGATATGATGTGGTCAACAACTTAGAGTTCGATGCATCTATGATGCCTAGTGCACGTATATGCAGGTAGCACAGGGTTGTGTAGTCGTGTGGGTATAGAAGGAAACTTGTGTGTATGCAGGTGGTTTACAAGGAAATAGGTAATGCAGAATTCCTGCAGTTAGTGTACCTCTGTGTACCAAGGATACATATGTAAGTATCTTGCAAATACTATAGTAAATAGTTGTGTAGTTATGCAGGGTGTGGTCGTATGGTACCAATAGTAGATATGTGCATTCCTGACACGGTATAATAATTGTTCTTGTTAGCAGTATGTAAGAACAGAGGATATGGGAATATGTTCTTGTGTGTCTAGGTAGTGGTTCAGTCGAATTTTGGTAGCAGACAACAAGTTTTGCGGAATACAGGTGATGTGATAAGATAACAGTTGTGTGGGTGTATAGAGATTATGATGTAGGTTTAGAAGAATATCTGTACAGAGCATAGGGAGATGTATGTAACAAATCTAGGTTCTGTTACTCTACCGGTACGCAAAAGGGGTATGTATACATGATAGGTGTTTGTATCTATATTCTAATGTAATTACGATTCATAATAGACAAATTATACCTCTATCTATATTGTTGGCAGTAGCAGTACTGGCAAAAGAAAATAGCAGTAGGTGTATCAGGCTTCATGTGGATAGATGTGGGTACGTGTGGACATCGATAATAAGCTAGAAGGGTGTATATAAGTGTGTGCACCATATATTCTTATGTGTGTATCAATAGTTTAGGGAAATATTGACAGATAGGTATTCGGTTTGTAGGCGTGCAATAGTGTATGGGTCGTACCAACTGCTAGTAGCAGGTATAGTCTAATTGGAGGGCAGTAATAAGATTATAAAAGAAGATTGCAACAGTGCAAGGGGGTGCGAGCCTAGATAGTGCATCGAGTTTCAAATCCCGTATGCTAAGTCTAGCAGAGATGGGGAATAGTTAGTAAAATTTGGGCCTATAGGCAATTTGAACTTTTAATCAATTTCCTACAATACACATTAGCCTTGAATATCCCCATATGCATCAGTTTTATATGCAGTTGTAAACTGTGGTGGTGTTAGATTGTCAACAGGGTTAAACGGTGCAAAGGGCATAGTTATGTATAAGATTTGGGGGTATATGTATTAGAAAATTGAAAAGGGTATCAGGAATTAGGAAGAGTGTATAGGAGAGGCCAAGTGTGGGGAATAAGAGAGTTTTGTTTAGTTGTATAGTTCTGTGTCTTGAATGTCAGACATCAGTTGGGTGTATCTGTAGGAAAATTTGGATTAATAGGAATGTCAGGTATATGAGTACAAAGATCTTTGGTACATGATTTTCCTTATTAAAATTGTAACCTATTGAGAATTTATTGACAATTGGGGAGTGAAAGCAATACAACTGCAGAACATAGGTGATTGCAGTTCACGTCAGATGTATAAGAAAACGGTTGGAGGCAGTAGGTAAAAACACTCGTATGTGAATGCAATATGGGTGGTAGGTGAAGGCAGGGAACATCAGTATTAACCTGCACCTGCTAATGTATGTGTGTTTTGGAAACATAGCTGAGTGTATTATTTGTGCTTATAAGGGTTTGCACAGTTGGGGAACTTCCTGTGCATATATTCATGCACATAATATATGGAATCTATGAGTGTATTAAAGTTAGGGTGTGTGTTAAGTTAAGTATCCAAGGATATATTGGATGTAGACTAGATATGGATGTGTATCCTAGAGGCAAGTAGTGACATGGATATATATGGCAAACAAATAAATAGGATATATGGCCAATGTCAGGAATAGTTGGAGGTTAGTATCAAGAAATGAATATGTGTATCCTAGAATACTTATCTGTTATAAAACCAAATTGACCTAGAGACCCAAAGGACCTAGTAGATAGGTTATTCTTTGTTTTAACCACTTATTAACATGGTAAATTTATAAAATAGGTTACTTGGACTTGGATTTGGTGTCGAACCCTCGTTGTCAGCTCAGGACGACAGGCGAGTACATTCTCTGATAGTTTCATACTTGATAACTTCTATGATTCATGTATTTAGTATTATTTTACATCGATTTTTTGTTTGATTCTTAACACGATGATTACACGATGTAGCATTTTATGGATTCATTTTGAGTACTTTGTTCCTACTGGACTGGCTTATCAGGACTCTTTTACTTGCATCACTTACATTCATCTGGCTGGTCTTATATCTTGATTTATATTTTCGTAACATGAATCCATGAGTCGAGAGGGAAAATACTTTAGTAGACATGTGAATATTCATAAATTAGTAACCATTCCCTCAGGTCTATTCTGGAATGATAGCACTCGTATACTTCACGTGCAGTACTGTGTCGTACTTATTCCTGGCCGTTTACATGTCAAAAGTGGTGTTCGAAACACTAGTTAGGTGCAACGTTCCTATATATTACTCGTTCTTGTTTTAGTTGTTTATTACTGTTCTTATTTACTTGTCATTATTACCATGTCCATTTACTTTTACTCTATGTTCCGTTTTATGATTCTATGCTTACCTGTTCATCATGTATTTCATCACTATTTAGTGTTTTATAGACTTAGTCAATTATTAGAACTGCTGTTAGAGATATATTCATTCCATCCTGACTGGATAACATTTTTAGACAATAAGCTTGAGAACATGTGCCCTGACCATTATGGAGCACAGAAAAACCATGGAGTGGACCCAGCAGAAATATAGCTTGCTAAATTATAAAAGTAGCCTAGTTTAGCTAAATTAGCTTTGATCGGATTTGTCTCCGAGTTTACTTGACTATTTGATATTTGGCCCATGTAGTATGTTTTTGGAATTCATTTATTTTCTTTGAATTAAAAGACTATTATTCCTTTCTTATTTTCTGTCATGCGATTATCTGCTTAGAGCTGTAATTGAGTATTGGACTTGGTTATATATGTTATTGTCCTCCCAAGTGGAGTTGAATATATTGAATGGGTTGTTCATCATATGATATTATATAACGTTCTACAGCCGACACTACGGCGAAGGCAACGCATGCCCGCGACTCATGCCCAATTTTTGGGTGCGGGTCGTGACTGTACATCTGGAGTAAGTCCATTAAATTAGAAACTTATTCTATATCGTATTAGCTGGCATGCTTACTTTTCTAGTCTTATATAGTTTAGGACTGAGACGTGACATATTTTGTGGTGGTCTATGTAGGTCCTGATTAAATTATTTTGATTACCTACAATATGATAGTGTATTAAAATCTCAATCCACAACTGCTATTAAGTTACCTTTGATATCTACTATCGTCCTTGAACCTCGTGTTCGTAATCGAACATACCTCTCTTGAACTCCTTGTATCGAATTCTTGTCTTTTCTAGCTTCGAAAAACCAAACATCTATGCTTGATAAACTATTTTGTTTATAGTGTGTGATAGAAGTAAGAGGATTTGAATATTATAGGGAGTGATTGTCCATAAACGAGTAGGGTAGAGATAGACACCTATACTAGATGGATCTAGTAGGGAGGAGTAGCATTCTTCTGTGGTAGAAATTTCTACATAGAGGACATAGGAACCCATGCTTGATAGGAGTAGGTAAATAGCTAAGTTTGGTAGAATTTTATAGATATTCCCCTAAGATGGAAGTTAGAATAGAGTACATTATTGGATTTGACCCAAACGAGAAACCCTAAGATTACTAAACTAATCTAAGCTAGCCTTTGCCTAAAATATAACCTTGAATAGAAGTATAAGAGAATTTTTCTTATCGAGTGCTAATATCATGATAGGTGACATAGAAGTATTAGATAGTGTATAAAGGTTTAAGTTAGGCTAGACAACTATCTCTACATATGATAAGACTAGCCTCGAAACGATCTATAAAACATCATGACTAGAAGATTGACCACCAAATGTGTGTATCTGTTCAGTTCAGCCTCAACCCTTGTTTAGCAGATAGGTGCAAAAGTTTAGGTGTACTTGTAAGAATTGTATAGCTTGTTGACAACCAGAAGGAGTAGAGTATTATTTTTCTTCTATTGTGTTGAAGAACTGGCCTATATAGGAATAGTGTTGAGTTGGTAATAATTTCTTCTTATAGAGTTGCTAACCAACAGCACCATGAAGGTACTTAGGGCTTCTTAGAAAGCCTTGATTTCGTTCCACAATACCTAAGTTTTATATTCCATATAGGAATTTGTACCGTTCTTGACATTGACTTTTGTCATTATCATCACATAAGTTAGGATGGACCTAGAACTAAGAGAACCTTATTTTCTGGTAGATTGTGTGAACTTAGAATCCTAATGGTATTAGTGTCATTTAGAAATCATGTTTGATTAGTTTCTTTTATAACGGGTTAAATTTGAGGATAGCATGTAAGACCAAGTAGATGGCTAGAAGGACATCTTCAGTAGAAGGTCGCTTCAACCAGATAAAGGAGCTCCCAACTTGTCACTTTTGCGGAAAGAAAGGTTATGTTCAGAAGGATTTTAAGAAGAAGTTAGGACGATGCCATGGATATTTGTTATTATTAATATTATGTGTTGTTATATTATTGTATGTTTTATTTCAAGGACAAAATTTCCTAAGGTGGGTAGGTTGTAAGCCCCCTAAATTTTTGGAGTTATTTTTATGTTTATTTTTATTTTTATCACTTTTTTAATAAAGTTATTAATATATATATTTTTTCCACTATTATTTTTTATCATTAAATACTCTTTTTCGTAGATTTTATTTTTGGAGCACAAGAAATGCCAAACTCTAGAAACTTTCTTCATGAGTTTTTATTTTTGATCGTCGCGTCTGTATTTTCCATTCTCAAATGTATTTTACATAATTTTATTAAGTCTAGAAAAAATATAAACCGTGTCGTACTGGCAAATAGGCTTGACCCAAAATATTTTTTAAACTACCCAACTTTGTTTACAAATAAACTTGTTTTAAACAAACCCAAAAACTCTATTTGAAAAACAGCCAAAAAATCCAAAACTCAATTTTAGAACCTGGATTCTGACATAAATAGTTATACCAGAGTTCGGACAGAGTTCGGCCCAAACTCGGGTATATAATTAGGTAAATCCTACAAATCTGTTTTTTCTGCAGACTAGGCTGTAATGATCAAAATTTTGAACGTTTGGCATCCAAATTCGTCCAGAACTCGGTTTCAGCAATCCTATAAATAGAGAAGAGTTTTTTTTATTCCAAATCACTCATTTACTTTCTATCTTCTCTTCTCTTAGCTTTCTTAGCTATTCAAAGATTTCATTTTCCAATCCCAAGTCTATTTTACAAACTCTAGTCTACTTACCAGTATGGTACGGTCTAGAAGTTTCATAGAGTTGTAATCAGATGCTTGATCAAGAAGTTCACACTTCATAATTAAAGTCGGTCGAGCACTTCGGATCTAAGCTCGGTGTTGTAAAGAGCTATAAGCGCGCTGTTAAAGCTTGTGTTTTCAATAGTGGATTTTAACTCAGAGAAAGAGTCCTCCGGACTGGAATATTCCTCACAAGAGGGAAACGAGGATTATATCCATGTGCTTGTGTTTGCTCTCTGTCCTTCTTATTTATTGCTTTTGTATAACTATAATGTAGCTACTGCGACATGATAGTGATATAGTAGTGTTTGTGTTTTAATTTGTGATATTTTGCTGCACACTCTATTCATTCCTCCCTCTAGTGTATATTTTGCTTAACATATCGGTCCTACAATTGTTATCAAAGCGGGTTAATTCACAAGTATTTATTTACAAGTTAACCGTTTCTGTCATTTACTTGCATATACTCTCTTGAGACACTATCACATGGCTAATGCACATGAAGGACAATCCACCAACAGACCTCCACTGTTTGATGGAACCAACTACTCTTACTAGAAAATACCAATGTGCTTCTACTTGAAATCATTAGATTTTGACCTTTGGACAATTGTTATTGATGGCTACGAAAAGCTAGCACGTATAGTTGTTGATGGTGCACTTGTTGATAAACCACACGACAAGTACACTGATAATAAAAAGAAACAAGCTAGTCTTGATGCTCGTCTTATTAAAGCGTTGTTAATACAGTAGACGTGACTGAATTTAACAGTGTGCCACTTGCACAATATCACATAAAGTATGGAAGCTTCTAGAGGTGACTCATGAAGGCGTGAATCAAGTCAAAGAATCAAATATCAATATATTGACTCAGGAATACGAGGAATTCAAGAAGAAGCCAAATAAGACGAATACTTACATGTTCACCCATTTCCTTGACATTGTAAATCCATTGTCTTTCCCTGGCAACGATTACAACAATCACGAGAAGATTCGCAAAGTACCGAGGGGTCTCACAAAGAACTGGAACCCCATGGCTACAACAATCGTTGAAGTGAGCGACCTCTCAACAATGTCACTTGAAACACTCACGGGGAAGCAGATGACTCATGGGCTAGATCTACAAGATTTTAAAGAATTGGCACCCAAGAAGAAATTAATTGCTTTCAAGGCACAACACAAAAGAATAGTTGAAAAGGAGTCTGAAGATGGTGACTTAGATAGTGAAGAGCAACATCTCATGTAAGAAATTTTAAATTTTTTCTAAAGTTCAATCGTCGAAACAAGAACGTCAACAACAACAACAATGACGATAAAGAGCAAATATGCTACATATACAAAAAGAAAGGATACATCAAGAAAGACTGTCCGTCAGCATCATTGACCAAAAAGGGTAACAAATATAAAAAAAGTTACACGAAGAAATAACGTCAAAAAAATATACAAACACGAGCATAGGGCACGAAAGTGAAGCTAGTGACACAGAAGACGACAACTCTTAAGACGCTACAAATGTGTGCCTGATGGCATTCAATAAGGTAACTACTAATCCTCTATATGAAGACTTTACTTTTGATAAGCCAGGTGATGCCTTTAATGACCTCTTAGAAGACCATAGAAAATTGCTAGGCAAACACAAGACTTCTAATAAGGTACTCAAGGAACACAAACTTGAGAGAGAAAGATTGACCCTACTACTAGAAAATGTTAGAAAGAATCTACCCTCTAGTGGGACTGGTGAGTTAGCGTCTATCAAGTTATAATTACACGAAGCATCACGCATTCTTGAAAAAAAAAAAATAAGACCATAACTTAGCTGTAAGAAGATTATCAAATCAAAAAGAAAGAATAGTATCAATACGCTTAATAGGAATGATGCCTTAACAACCGATTATAATAAATTATTTGATACTTCCAAAAAGTTAAAAATTAGGCTAAGAAAACAGCCAATATCGAATGCTTCCTCTCCTAACACGTGTCTCTTACCCAAAAGGAACACTATCCAACCAAAGATTGTCAAACCCAAGAGGTATAACACTCATAGATATGCTTTTTATTATAAGGGTCCCCTTGAAAGCCCATCGGACAGCGGTTGCCCCTGGTCATATCTCTTCTGTATGTGGAGTTAGAATATTACAAGATTTGAATATTTGTACTTGGGTACCAAAAACTAATGTGTTAGGACCCTATAAGAAAAGGGTACCAAAAGTTTCATCCATAAATTATTTTATCGGTGGAACATCCAACCCATTCTAAAAGTAAGTGGATCCTTGACAGCGGTTGCTCACGACATATGACCGGTGATGCATTTTTCTTTGTAATACTATCGAAGAAGAAAGAAGAAAATGTCTCCTTCGAAAATAACTTGAAAGGGTACATTATAGGTATTGGCAGGGGCGGCCCTGGCCCAGGGCAGGTCGGGCGACGGCCCAGGGCCCCCTAACGGAAGGGGGCACCAACATGGAACTATCTATAATAGAACTAGTATGTGTCATATGCTTTTTTTACAAAAAGAATTGTGGTGTAGTAGTTATAATGTTAGACATATAATTAAGAGGTCCTTGGTTCAAATCTTGACTATAATAAATTTTTTTTATATTATGTATGGAAATCCATTTTGGAAGTTTAGCCTCGGGTCCCAACAACTCAGGGTCGGCCCTGGGTATTGGTAACATCAGTAAGGCTCCTTATCCCATTATGAAAGATGTACGTCTTGTAACAAAATTAAAGCATAAAATACTCAGCATAAGCCATTTAACTGACCATGGTTATGATATTAATTTTGTTAAAGATAAATGTACTGTAGTTGATAGCTCAACTGGTAGTAATATTTAGGTATTAGGGAGGATAATATATATATTTTCTATCTTTTGGAAGATACTAACACTGTAGGTAGATGCATATACACTAAAAATGACGAGAGTCAACTATGACACATGAGGCTAGGACATGCAACCATCGACGCAGTTGCGAGATTATCCACATAGAAATTGGTACAAGCCTTACTAGGGATCGTTTTCAAAAAAGATATGGTATGTAGCGATTGTGGAAAGAACAAATATCGTTTTCAAAAAAGATATTTATTACATATGAGGAGCATAAATTTTTATTATTCATATATAATGCTATTTTCAAAATTTATTTAATATTAATAATTTACTATTCAAAAAAGTATTTTAAAATAGTGTGTTGATTTAAATTTAATGGATCATGACAATTTACATTTGAAAAGATTTTATTTTTTTATTTTAAATAGGTTTTAAAATAGTATGTAGCTATATTGGATTGGATTTGATCCAATTATTTTTATTTATTGGAACTAATTATGATAATATCTACATGTGACTTAATCAATTTGAATTTAAATTTTATATAATCTATTGGGGATTTAAATCGTCCCAATCCATATCCTTCTTGGAGCCCGACCTCCTATATAAGGAGAGCCTCGTTGTTCTTTTTCTCCAAAAATTCCACAAGCCAAATTTCCACCACAGATGTGCATCGTGTCTGTGGACACATAAATCTTATTCCAGTAGTACAGTTATCCATGTGTCATGTCGGACAACCCCGACACGACGACACGAAACCCACCCTCTAAGTCGCTACCGTTCTTCGACCTTCACCAACCGCAGCCTGACCGACAGTACTGTCTCCTCTCCATCCATAAAACGACCACCACCGTAGGACCACTCTCCGTCGAAACCCAGCCTCGCCAATCCACCTCCCCGGACTTAGCCATCAGCCACCATCCTCATAGAACATCATCACCATCACCACCACCCCCGACGATTCTGTCAACCGGCGACCACCGAAACCCATCAGTCAACCGGCCACCCAAAACCTCCTCATACTCTCCTCCCACCAAACACCTCACCATCAAACTTCTCCGTCGCCCCAGCCTCCGTCGGAAATCCCCAACCCTCATCACCACCGCCATCAATCCGAACACCCAAACAAACAAAATTAATAAAAGCAAAACCCCATACCTATCCGCCGCACCACCCTCTGAGATCCGCCCAGCCTCCACATCAGCGTCGTACGTCGACCACTTCGTCGCGAGCGATTTTCTCGAGCCCTGTCTCCGACTAGCCGCTCGGGACCCAGATTTATTGAGCCTCCGCTCGCGGCCCCCTCCTTGCCGTAGCCGTACACGTACACCTCCTTGACGAGCGTCGCATGCCGAACCACCCTCGCCAGCTGTTCATCACCCGACATCGCCGTCGGGAACCGCCTATTTTGTTCTCCCCTTGCGCAGTCCTCGGTGCAGCCTATTCCACGCCCCCACTTGTCGGCGCCCTTGCGAAGAGCCGACGTAGCGGCCGAAGCGCCAGACCCCATGGAGCCCCGCCGGTATGTCCCCTCTCCGTCTCCCGTTCATCCTCACTCTTCTTCTTCCTCTATTAAACTTCTGTTCATGGAGCTCCCTCTCCCATGCTTTATTGGTTGAAAAGTAAATATGGGAACATCAATGTACATATGTTGGTATAAGCAAAGAATTGCTTATATTGTATCTATTACTAGTGCTTCTATTAAAATTAATATTTTTGTTAAATACGGGTATTTATTACTAACACTATTTTTACCATTTATATAATAATATACTCATAAGTTATTAACAGGTTGATATTTGTTTTCTTATCATTTATCAATATTTAAGCTATGATTATGAGCATTCTTGTTTATGATTAAAAAGGATATTATTTTATGCTTATTCTAAAACTATATGGAAGTAGAGCTAGCTAGGTAACTTCAAAATTTGGAGTTTATCCCTAAAACATTCTCCTGTGGTTTATATATATATATTTATTAAATATATTTTGACTAATAATAATGTATTTTCTAAATTTGTGATTATATATATATATTATTTTCAAATAATTATAAAAAAATTATTTTTTACTAATAACAAAAATTTTAAATTATTATACCCAAAATATTATCTAGCATTTTCGTAAAACTATTTTTAGAAATTAAACAAAGACCTTTTTCCAATTTTATAAATGCTTTCAAAAATAGTATAAAGTACTTCTTCGTAAATTCTCTTTTATTGTCAACGACTGATCATATTCCAAATTTCTCGCGGACTCGGACCCTTAAACCTCGACCGTGGCCATTGGACAAAACAGGGACTTTTCGGAGCGTTGCACCACACCAGGCAACCTACCTGGCAAGATACCTTGCTATCTTTACTAATTATATTTAGTTGCATTTTATTTCGTTTATTGTATCTATATTCCTTGATTATTATTTTCTTTTGCTTGTGGACCTAGAGTTAAGAGACTTCCGTCAATAGAATGCATGTCATTGACTTTGTCACGATTGTATCACGAGATGTATGTGAGCTGTGAGTAACATGTAGAGGTCACTTGTGTGTTGGCTGATCACCAGTGCGCATGCATAGGAATAACTGTCAATAGATGCGTGTTAGAAGACTTGACAGTTATTGAATATAAAACGTGTTGTGGAAACGACACATATTGGTGTGTCGTGGTTACGATGCATGTATAGTGTCATTGGGGGGAGGGGACAGCTACTAGCGTAGGAGCTACATTTACTTTTTACACATTTATGGGTGATAATGACTCGGATGAGCGCTACTTGCTGCCCGGCCGATAGTGTCTCGGATGAGTGCTACTTGACGACCACTCTTTATTACTTGCTTGCGTGAATCCGTTACAGCCCCTGCATAGAACGTTGTCCTCAAAGTGCATATCACATAGATGGTTAGGTTGAAATAACGTGTAGGCAACTCTAGAGGGGGGTGAATAGAGTTTGTGTCGATAATCACCAAATAAAAAGTTAACTCTATATCACCTCCACAAACAACTATCAAGATAGTAAATAAATCAGAGAGAAATACGGAAGTAAATAATGATCAAGAAGAGCATACGCAAACACAACATTTTTAACCTGGTTTCCCTCGTGGAGGACTAGTCCAGGCCTGAGAACTCTAGCTCAGGATTAAAATCCACTATTTGTGAAATAGTGTACAACCACGTGCCTTTACTCAGAAGAGCACGCCAACTTCTTACAGATTCGCAGGTGGCAAAACTTGGAATTGTCCAAGTGACTTTTCTTTTCAACTCTTGCACAAAAACTTCTAGCTGAATCGCACTTGAGCACCTTGGGGCTTAGAAAGTTTTGTGGCTAGTAGATTGGAAGAATAAGGCTTAGGTAGTATAAGGCTTAGATGATTGAGAGTGAGAGATAGAAAGGTGATGAATGAAAATGGTTGAAACCATGCCCTATATATACTAGTCTGGAAGGCAGAATTCGGCCAGAATTCTGTCCTCAAAATTCAAAAATATGGTCGTTGTACCAGCTAGCAATTGGTAACTCTAATAATTAGTTCCTGGAAATCAGGGGACAGAGTTCGGCCCGAACTCTGTGTAGGAGCAGAGTTCGGCCCGAACTCTGCCTCCTTGGTGGCAGAATGTTCAAATGGCCTTTGGGCTTTGGTAGAGCTTGGGCTTGGTTCAGGAATTGGTCTGTTTGTATGGTAGAGCTTGGAGAGATATATCTAGGAGTTGAGATGACTCAGTGCGACTCAACGTACACATTCTCCTAGACTCAATAAATTGAAGATTACAGACTTGGAACAAAAGGAAAACTAAGAGCCCTTTGATGATGCCTTTCTTCTAATATTTGAGCAGTCCTGAAGACGTCTTTTTCCTTGACAGCAGTCGTCCAAAAGATAAGCAGATCTGGAAATCTGAATACCTTTTGGGGGCTTCGTCCCCGAACCCCCGATGGTGGGCGCTGCCCCATCGACCCCTGTCCGCTGACCGGGCAGCGGAACCCCCGACGCGAGGCCCCGGATAGGTCGCTAGGCGATTCGAAGAAATCTCTTTGTATGACGTCATCTTTGGTCCATCATTAATTCTTCATTGCCTATGTCCTGGTTTGATCATATTAGATCATGCTTACTGCATGTCTAGAAATACATGTTAGGCGAGCAAAATATGTTGTAGTATGATACAAGCATGGCAATATGATATAGGACAATGCTAAGTTTAAGTAGCAACATGATAGTGAGTATATGAATATTAGTGACATCATTATGTTAAATTTAATTGATTAGCCATATTCAAAAATACGATATAATCATTGGGCCAACATAGGTCCCCTGTTGTGTTGTAGTTTATAGTATTTTTACTTATACAGTTACATGGCATGTTCTTCCTGTATCTTGTTACGTCCCTCTGAGGACCTGGTGATATCTCCAGGTATGTGTTTCATGTTTTCTTACAGGTGCTCTAGCTAAGGCCACTCCTTCCTTCGTGATGATTGCTCTTGGACTCGTCATTTGCTTCGTTCGACCAGATCATTTATTTGTATATTTCTTCTTATTTAAATTTGTTGGTAGCGGATATGTCTCCGTCCAACGTTTGTACAATTGACTATTTGATTATATCAGTAAAACTTCATATTTGTGGATGAGATTTAGTTTGAGCATGGCTTTCTACATTTTACAGCTTATGTATACATATGAGCCTTATATTTACTCGTATGTATACAGCTGGCATGATACGTATCTAGTCCCAAGTATTTTGGGATTAGGGCGTTATATTTATTGATTTTAAAAACCCTGAATATGTTTTCAAGTTAAAGACAGCCTTATACGGATTGTAGCAGGCCTCTTGTGCTTAGTATGACCGCCTAAGCTCTTTTCTACTCGAGAAAAAGATTTCCAAAGGCAAGGTTGATACAACACTTTTCATAATTTTTTTGAATAATAATCTTTTATTAGTACAAATTTATGTCAATGACATTATTTTTTGTTCTACTGATGAATCATTTTGTTAAGATTTTTCTAAGTGTATGCAGAGTGTGTTTGAGATGAGCATGATGGAGGAGTTGAAGTTCTTTCTTGGACTGCAAATGAAGTAAACCACAAATTAGATGTTCATCAACCAAGCTAAATACACAAAGGATCTGCTAAAGAAGTTCGATCTGGAGTCAACCAAACTGCTTGGAACTCCGATGGCAACTTCAACTAAGCTTGACATACATGAACTAGGCAAACTAGTCGACACACATAAGTATCGAGGTATGATCAGTAGTTTATTGTATCTAACTGCTAGTCTCCCTGATATAATGTTCAGTGTTTGCTTATGTGCACGATTCCAAGCTAACCCCAAGGAATCACACTTGCGCACTATTAAGCGTATCTTCTGAAACCTTAAGAGCACTTGCGGCTTGTGGTATCCTAAAACTACGTCCTTTGACCTAACTAGTTGTTCAGATACTAATTTTGCTGGATGCAAAGTGGATAGAAAAAGCACTAGCAAAATATGTCAATTCTAGGCAAAGCTTTAGTCTTTTGGTTTAGCAAGAAACAAAATTCTGTTGCATTATCAACTACGATGGTCGAGTATATCGCCGCAAGACGTTGTTGTGCACAAGTTTTATGGATGAAGCAAATTCTGGAAGACTACAACTTGCAATATTCACACATTCTCGTATTTTGTGACAATACTAGCATGATCAATTTGACTAAGAATCCTGTATGCACTCACACAACAAGTATATTGAGATACGACATCACTTTCTTAGAGATCATCAACAAAATGGAGATATTAATTTAGAATATGTTGACACAGAGTATCAACTAGCTGATATCTTTACTAAACCTTTGGCAGAAGATATATTCAACTATTTACGTCGAGAATTAGGAATAGATTTCAATAATATTAACTAACTTTTTTTTATTGAATTATTTCCAATACGTAGCGATTGTTTTAGAGAAAAGATTACAAATGATCTGTCTTTCACCAAGGCGATAAAAGCTTAGGCGAAACGGAACTTAATCATCCCTTGTGGATCTCCGCTAGCTGGGATAGTATTCCTACAGCTCATCTGAGGCAATCAATGTGTAACAAAAATTAATTTGTTAAATTTTTTTAATTATATTAATTGAGATTTAAAATTAATAATTTTGGAATTAAAAAGTTAAAAGGAATTGATAAATTTGCATAAATGGGTATTATTATATGTTACAAAAAGTCAAAGCAAAGTTCAGCATAGTTCATGGCAAACTTGACCTGAACTCGGTTGACTAAATTGCAGCCGATCCAGAGGACCGTAATTCTCCTATTTATCATCCCATTTATCTTCCTCCTCTTTTCTATGAATAGCAGCTCCGAACCCACCAAAACCCTAAGACTAGTTTATTTGTTTCTCCCAATCTACTTGGAATTTTGACTCCAAACTTGGAATTTGGGATCTCGAGTCCATTCTCTACAACATACTCAATTTGGAAGGTATAATATCTATTTTTCCTTCCGTCCTCTTTTCAATTTCTATAACTTTTCTTTGCAATTGAAGAAAATAAAGAGTGACGAAGGATCCTCATCCTCTCAACAACCTTCCACTTTCTCTCCGTTCCAACCGGACGACAGATCCTTTTGCGGTTCTCTTTCACGATGCTAGACCAATCTAAAGAGTAGTTTAGTAATTTTTATGATCGCACCGTCTGTGACGATGCCCTGATTAATTTTAATATTTTTTCGGACCATCTCACATCTTTTCAACTTTTATAACTTAATGACTTAGTAGCAACATCGTTTCCTATCGCTCTCAATAATATTAGGTTATTTTATTACAATTTGAGTTATGACTCTAGTGTTATCTCTTACCATGTCGGGTGAGTTGATATTAAATTGATGCGAAAGATTTAGCGATAATCCTTTGAGTACCCAACAAAGGAGAAGCGCTACCGACCTTTCAAAATTTAGCTTTCCTCCTGAAATGTCTTTGAACACGTTCAAAGCCTCTATTTGACATCTCATACCTTGTCCTGTCGGCAAACTTAAGGCTTAAAACTTGAGTCTGTATTTCTATAACCTCCATAGGATCATCTTCTCTGCTATCCTTCCAAAGCATACTTCGACTGATGATATCGTTGCCCTTGAGCGATCTACCATCTACCATATTCACTTTGGGATTACCTTTTTATTCCCAAAGACTATTATCGAGATGATGGTACGTACTTGGATAAATAAGTGAAATCTTGTTTACACGATGTACTTGTAACTTGTTTTTCGGCACTTTGATATTGACTTAGATGAGTGCAACGTCTGTTTCACTTAACAAAATGCCTAAAATTGGCTTTTGAAAGAAAACGAGAAAATTACAAAAGTACAAGTAGATTCTGGAGAGTATTGCTATGGAAGTCTGATCTGAGAGCGATCACTTTGTTCCTTGGACGATACGATGATGATGAAGAGAACTGCTTGAGGAAGATATACAATCGAAAGAACTAAATCACCAAAAAGTTGTCGACACAACGGTGCTGATGGCACAGTCGAATGCTTTCCTGCTTTGCTTCACCATGTTCTTGAGAAAAGTTGAAGAAATGCTTCTGGGAAATATCACTCTGAAAGTATGAGTTTTTTCAGAATCTCCTTCTCTACATCTCTCTTGATCCCTTTTGTGTTAAAAATAAGTCTATTTATAGAATAGACCCTCTGTGCGTAAAAAGCAACAAAATTGGGTCTCTACGTAAGTAACTGCCACCCACGATTGAAAATCAACCTTTACGTGTGATGACACGTGTCTCATATAGAGTTGTGGTCTCTACGCAAGGTGACATGTGTCCCACAACTTCAACAATATGGGGAGAGCACGTACACACGTTCCTCGATAAGTGTGGCATGAAAGCCACGTATGCAGACCACATTTCCAAAACAAGCTTTCTGCGTAAAGTAGCAGACTGGGCGTAAAATAACCCAAAATAGACTTCCTGTGTAAAGTGGCTGAAAAGTAGCCTTGAACGTATAGTTAGCTCAAATAAACTCTACGCACACGAAAGCCTTGAGCGTAAAGACTCAAATAGCTTTCATGCGTAAAGGAAGCGGTCTCTTGAGCGTAAAGTAGCCTATCCGCACGCTAAACGACAAGTGTTGGGTTTGGTGTCAAAAATCTTCTTGGCTTCTGTGCAATGCACTGTCAAAAAATCATTCTGTCAGGGCAGTATCACGCGCATTATATGCGATGTGGATAGCCTGTCTCTCGCGTAAATGCTGAGAATGGCTCTCGCGTAAAGTAGTTCGCGTAAAGTTGGACTCTGTTTAATCTCTGTATAAAACTTGAATCTGACTCAGTTTGACATGCGTAAAGCTCTCAACTTCTTTGACTTGGTCTATGGAATTTATTTATGCTTCTACAAGACCCCCTTCAAAGTTTTCAAATTTTTTCTAAGATTTGAAATACTTTGAACATAAGAGTAAAATCCAGGATATCCAACAGTCCGTGTAAAGTTCCGGATACCCAACAGTCCGCGTAAAGTTCGGAATACCCAACAGTCAGCTTAGAAGCGTAATATTCGAGATATCCAACAGTCAACATAATTTTCAGGAATTTGAACCGATTTTCAAAATTATCTATAAATAGAGTTTTGCGAGTAGAGAGAGAACTTTACTCATCTTTGCAATCTCTATCTTCTTTATTCTCTTCTTCGAATATCTCAGTTCAAATCAATGGCCCCCAAGAGTAAAACCACCGCCGACATCAAGGGCAAGAAGCCCGCCGCTGCTTCGTCGAGGAGTGAGCGTACGAAAACCGCCATCGCTTCATCGGAGGCAACCTGAAGGACCAACCCGGCTGTGGCTCCGGCCATGATAGGTAGAACCCTACCTAATTTGGCCATGGGTTCGTCGGAGAAGAAGAAGAAGAACCGAACTCTAAACTTCATGTCCACGTTTATACGTGTCAGCGTAGAATAAGAATCACCAAATACGCCCACGTTTTTACGTGCCAGCGTAAAAACAACATACGCTCACGTCTGTACGTGCCAGCGTAAAATATAAACAACAAAATACGCTCACGTCAATACGTGCCCGTGTAAAACATGTTAATCATTAAAATACGCCCACATTTATATGTGCCAGCGTAAAATATGAACAACAAAATATGCTCATGTCTATACGTGCCAGCGTAAAATGTTAAGCATTAAATACGCCCACATCTATATGTGCCAGCGTAAAAATAGCAAGTCACCCACGTTCATACATGTCAGCATAAAATATTAAAAATATGCCCACATTCATATGTTCCAGCGTAAATACACAAGTGAGAAGACTTTACGTAAAAGTCCATTATGAAAACAGAGAACTTTTATAATTTTAATCAACTTAAGTTCTACGCGTAAGCGTAAAGTTTGCATAGACAAGCCCTCTAATACAGAGTCTTAATTTTTATGTGTAAAATTCATTTGTGTAAAGATCTGTGTGAATAGGTCATCTGCGTAAAATTCAAATTAGATTTTTACTAACTTAATTCTTCTTTTTCTTTTGACAGTGGACTTGCAAATTCATCCTCTCGCAGAGGTATCCGGCTCACCAGCTGGTATTGTGGGCTCAAACTATTTGAAAAATCTGTCTCATATTGAATTCCCACAAAGTGACAAGCAGTACCCTGAAGAGAGACAACTGATAGCTGCTCAGGGAGACAGAATGCTGCTGTCATTGATGAATGGAGAATTGTTGGTATCGCTAGATGGCCAATAATTTTTGAAGCCTGCCTTCATGTTTGGGGACGCTATTGATTTTCAATCACAAATGAACCCCAAGAAGGAGGCTTGGGTGTTTAAGTTTGAAGAGAGGGCGATGTATCTCCTAGACATGGCAAGGGATTATCCCCTATCTTCATTTGTTCACGCCACCCATCCAAGACAGATGCTATGGAGCCTGACTCCTAGCAGTCATGGTAGACTAGGCAGAATTATTTTCAAGAGGGATGGGGCCAACCAAATGGGCTACCATACCAGTACTCCCAGTGGTGGTATCATTTCTTTCGCCGGTCTACTGCCTGGATTCACACCAAGCAAAGATTCAGCTTTGATTCAACCAATACAGATCCCAATTTTCATAAATAAGCTTATGAAGGCCTCAGTATTATATCCCCAGGCCAACCCTAGGCTGCCAGGGTGGATGACCCCTCATAATCAGAACTTAATTCAATCTTAGTTCTGGGATCATGAAGAACTTCAAAACAAAACTGTAAGCCATTAGACTATATGAAGCAGTAGCCTCCACGAGTCAGGGCATACCAATGAACAATAACCTATTCTTGGCTTTAATGGAGTTATATATCTGTTCAACAGGGACTTTTGCAACCCCAATAGGTGAAATGGGTTTTGTACTGCATGAGATGTAATTCATCTCCAAGCTGCCAATGGGTGAAGCTCCATATGGAGAGTACGTTCCCTCCAACCGGGAACTAGCAGAGATCAAGAAGAAAAATTGTCAGTTAGTTGAGGTATACCAAGAATTGATGTGCCATTACCTGACTTGCACCACTATACATGAAAGTGGATCGCATTTGGCATACATCAATAAATGGACAACATATCTATTCTACCAAAAGAATAGGATATCAAAGGATGACAAAGAGAAATTTTAAGATAACAAGGCTCAACCTATCAACCCTTGTTCAATCATCCCTGCTGATTCAATAAACACTTGGATGGTCACCTATAAGTCTTCGGATAAATATTTGGCCACCAAGGCTGGAGAATTCCATGCTGGGACCGAAGCATTGAACTTTCTGAGATATGGCAGTCGAAAGCTCTCAAAAGAAGCCTTGCTAACGGGCTTCCTTTCCCTATGGCTGCAAATATGGGTCATACCAGGGATTGGCACAGCCAACAGGATTCACCGAAACATACTATGGCCAGCAGTACTTTTGGTATTCAAAGTCAGAATCAACATGTTATCGGCAATGGTATGCCGGATAAATACAGGTTTGCGAGCATTTGGTGACGAACTGATCAATAATGCTCCTCATCGAAAAGATATCCCTAGAGTGGAGATGCCCTATACTTATTTGATGGGCTGGTTGTTGCATCACTACTACAGTTTGTTTCCACCAGGTCCTGGAAATAATACGTAGGTATTCCTCCAGAAGTTTAATAAAGCTACGTGGACTGCAACTTCAGTGGCAGACACCCGGACAACACTCAACTATTCCTACGGGTGAAAATTTTTCTGCACAAGACCACCAGTCCCAGCTTACTGTTTCGGCATACAATTTGAAAATATAGGTGAAGGGAGGACTTCATTACCTGTGCCAGTTTTTAAATGGCTAATGTGCATCAGACCCTCACATCTGATGTATAGGAATGAAGACAACTGTGCGTTCAGACCGTATCTACCCAGTCGGTTCGCTCGTCAGTTTGGATATGACCAACTTCACGTTGGTAATCCCTCCACCAGCTTCTACCATTATAGAAAATTAATTGATGGTGCAAGGGCATGGAGGTACTTTAGCACTGCATGTACGGTGCTAGATTCCGAGTATCAACTGCTACAAGTACAACTGAGCTACGAATGCTTCATACGTATGCACATTTTTATGCATCCATTTGTTCCTTCGTGAATGACTACAACAGGAAGGGGAGTCTTCGATGGGCCAAGAAAGGAAACATCGAAGAACCAGTTAGGATACCTTCGGACATACCCGATGATGTTGTTGTTCTAGATGAGTATCTGGAAGTGATCCCTACGGGAGTTGGGGTACCAGCTGCAGGACCAATTATCATCACCAAAACTCGGAAGCAAAAATCAAGTGCAACTGTTACCCTCCAGGAGAAGAAGAAAAAAGTCACTGTTAAAGGGCCTTCCAGACAGAGAGCCGCTACTCCAAAGAGCGAAACTCTGGTCGAGGAGCCTCAAAATATTACATCTTCTTCAGCTCAACCTGGAGAAGGGTCTTCAGCATCCCAGCCTGCAGCATCAACAGAAGTGGTAGAAGTCTTGTCTCCCGAATGCCTCAGCGCTTCACTATATCTGACTTCGCCACAAAAGGCGAAAGCTGTTGAAGACACCGCCACGACTCATGTTAATGATCTGGAACCCATCCCCTCGGATGAACCGGCTCTTGATTTAGACGGTGATGACTGGGATCAAGATTATGACTCACTCTTGGCATGTCCTGCACCTACTCCAGGTAAATATAAATTACAAAACCTATACAAAATTATGTATTATGATTTTGTATATTAACTTATTTTGCTTAATCTTTGTAGGTGTCATCACTGCAGTAAAGCCTGTGGCTTCTCTTCCTCCTCAAGAAACTATTCAAACAGAGTCTGAAGGAGAGAGTTCTTCTTCAAAAGAAGATACTGCTCAAGAAGAATGTTCCCCATCTATGGAGGTACAACAAGAGCCCGCAGTAGAGGCTCAGTAAGAATTGCCTTCTCTTACTGAAGAAAGAGAAAAAGAACTGGCTACGGAAGTATCAACTGCAGATGAAGAAACAGTTGTAGAAGAACCAACTGCAACTGAAATACTTCCAGAATTTGAGGAGTCTGCAGCCAACGAAGGTGATAAAGATATTGTCAACCCATAAACCAAAATCGGAGACCTTGTAATAACATCCTCAATTGTTGCTACTGATCCAGCACAAGTTCTTGAGAAGACAGTGTCTGAACCCGACACAATCACCATTCCTCCCGCAACAATCATCGCCACCGAAACTCAAGTAGTTTCAGCTCCAGGAACGGCTGGAGAAATAATTCATACACATGCTGAAGATATTGTCTCAGGAACTTCTGAAGATCAGTTAGCCTTGGTAGCAACGATAACTATGACTTCATCTCAGCCTGCTACCAAGGCAACAACAACATCTGCTCCCAGTCTTCAAAAGAGGGATTTAGTAGAGCTTGCTGCCACACCAAGCTCAAATACAGAAATGAATCTTCTAGTTGAGATTTATACAGAAGCTTTCTACAAAACCCTGGCGGCTCTGATCAAGATGGTCCTAAAGAAGGGCCTAAATTATAAAAGCTTGAAGGCTGCGATTGCTTCCACCATTGGGAACGTTGCTATGTTCAATGACGCCGAGAGAGCAGCAGCGCTGGAGAAGGTGGTAGAAGGACTTAAACATCCTATTAAAGAATTTCTAAGGCTGTCAAGTGAGACCCTTGAAAGTCTCATCCAAACCGAGTATGATGCTTTCTCTGCAGAATACATCACTCGGGAGACTATTTTTAAGGAATACAGCCTCAAATTCGCCAGAGAGAGAGCTTTTTTGGCTAAAACTAAACCTCTGCTAGAGACACACAGAGAAGCCTATGAAACTTCAAACATGAGAATCCATCAACAGAATGATAGAATTCGTAAAATTGAGGCAGAATTGGCTCGCTTGAAGGCGGAGAGAGAGAAGATGATTACAGCTCGATACAAACATCTGGCGCAGAGCTCAATAATGGAGGAGAAAGTCTTTGGTGTTGAAGATACCATCAAAACCCTTGATGAAGCCAAGGATAAGATGATAGCTACTTTTGTCGAACTCTCCCATCTCTGTACTCCAGAAGCTCGACGATCTAGAGCTACTACAACCGTATTGAGCTCTCGTGAGAAGCGTTTGGCAGAGCTGCAGGAACTGCTTGAAGATGTATCTGCTCCACCTTAGGAAATAATTTTTTTTGTATTCTTCTTTTTATATAATCAATAAAGAATTTTGTATTCTTCTGTCTTTTCCATTCTGTAATATTGAGCTCTCGAGGACGAAATTTCCTAAAGGAGGGAAGCTTGTGAAACCCAGTTTCATTTTTCATAAATAATTAGAAATGTTTATAATTAAAAAAATTTTAGTCTCAATTTAAAGAATTTGTTTATTAAAATTAGTTTACATTCAAAAGAAGTTAATTTAAAGAAATTATTTTAAAAAGGAATTTTTATATAAAGAAAAAAATATTTTAAAATGTTTTATTTTAAATAAGGTTTTAAATTGAAATGAGTTTATTGTTATTGGGCTTTAAAACATTTTCTATAGATGGTGGGCCTTACTATGATGGGTTGGAAAACTTTTATATATTAATTGGGCTTTAATGGGCTTAAGCCCATATATTAATATTTAAAGAGTGGGTTTAAATGGGTTTCTATAGTGGAGCACACTCTTATGCACTTGTCAGCAGGTGTTCATTATTGGCATTTGCAAACTTTCTTTAACTCTTTCTCTCTCTCTCTTCATTAAACATGAGTTGGTTTCCTTTCCTTTACTCAAAACCAACGTAGGGCTCTTCCCATTCCAACCCATCGGCCGACCCCCTCCCGTAACCACCGCCGTCGCCGTCAAGGCCGGCCGACCATTCTACTCCGGTAACCCCCTTTCTTCACCTATTTAAAGCTTTCCTCCATGCTTCCATTTTCTCCACACCACTTTTCCCAACCTTTCCAAAACGTGCCCTAACCCAATTTCGGAGTTTCCGTCAATCTCGACGCCGGCGCCCTCCCCGCGTGGCTTCCCTGTCCGCTGGTGCTCCATGCTCGTGTGTGGATTGCGCAGCCGTACCCCGGCAAGGCGTCGTCCCGAGTCCGAGGCTACCCTTCGGATTTCGTCATCAAGCTTTTGGTAATTTCTGTGTAAACACAGTAGTTCGTCCCTCCCGTTGTGATGTCTATGATGATTTTTGGTCCCCAATTTTCCCCCGAGAATTCGGTATTTGTAGACGTAACATTTTTGAATTTTGCAAAATGCTTTCTGTGATTTTTCTGTGAAGTTTCTGATTTTGGAATCTCGGGAATTCCGAGTTTTCTCGGGAAAACTATGCTGGTTATTTTTATGTTCCGCGGAATCTCGGGATTTCCGAGATTTGTTTCGAAAAATTTCCGTAACCGTGGATTCCGTATAAACTCGGGTTTTTGGTATTGATGGGTTCGGTGATTTCATTCTCGGAATTTTCGAGAATTTTTCGAAAAATTTCTGGAACTTGTTTATTTTGGATTTTCGGGATGTTCTGGACTTATTTTTGTTTTTTGCGGTTATGGATTCAGAATTTCCGAGAATCCTTCGAAAATAGCTTCTGGAATTATTTTTGGGTTATTTTTCTAATTCGGGTTTTCCGAATTATAATGCTTTGGTATTTCCGATTTAGTTTCGGGATTGCCGATTATACTTCGGGTTTTCCGATTACGTTTCGAAAATATGTTTATGGTGTATTTTTGTATTAAAAAATGGATTTTTCCCTTGTTTGGGATATATTTGTTTGTTGTTGGCAAATTTCCCAGTTTTGAGTTTTCCCGAATATAGAGGGAATGCTGCCCAAATTTTTATAAATTTTTATAAATGAATTTTTGGGAATATTTATTAATTGGATTTTTGGGCGACGACCGTACCGGTCCGTGAGCCCTAGTGAAATGTAAACGAAACCGGTTTTACCCGGACGTTGAGGTATTAGCTAAATTATGACGATTGGACCAAGTCTGAGACTCTTAAGTTTTTAATTTATTTATTTTATTACTTTTATTTTCAGTATTTAAAAGCGCAGGACATTGTTCAGGAATAACTAATATTTTCCTTCTTATTTTAATTAATGTAAAAGTTTATAAGGGCATAAGCCAGTCTCTATTTTGGTGGTTCTGTAATAGCGTTGATATTTTCTTTATTTTCTGATTTGATCGTTAGAGCATGTAAAGTATTAAATAAATATTATTTTATAGAAAATTAATAAGATTTTCTCACCTTAAATAATTAGTTTGTAATATTTAACAAATTCACGTTTTCTCGAAATCTACTTTTATATATATTATAAAATCACAAGTTTTGCCAAATAAATCGATAAATACGATTTTTCCTAAAAGTAAACAAAAATTGATCTTTCCTTCGTAATTAATTAATAACTCAAATCGATAAACGTGTTCTGATAGATTTTGTAAATAACCTAAAACTTGACTAGGGTTCAATTTTAGAGATTGTAACTAGCACACCTAGAATGGTTCAACTTTGGTGCTAAGTCAGGATTCTCAAATGTAGGACTTCGAGGAAGAGTTTGACCTTGTTCCCCGGTACCGACTTCCAATCCAGTCATTGAACCAAGGCAAGTTTCATATCTATTCCATGTCTGCATCCTATTTTGATAATTAAATGTTACATGTATTATTGTTACACTGATTCACCGTGGATCCCTCTCGGACTCCACATCGATTGACGGATTGCTGGATTGATTATTGACTCATTGACTTATTGACTCATTGATTGGGAATTGCTTGGGGAGTAGTATAACGGCTGTGACCAAAGCCCAATATTGATTGTTTATTGCATCGAGCTAACCCCTACCGCACAGGAGGGTTGTGCCGTACCCGTATACTATTTGTTTTGGCCGAAACATTAGTATACATATTGCCTCACCAGCCGGTCACAGGTCCCGTTTTATACTCAAACACTAGCTTAGTATTGCATCATACATGACTTTGACATTGACATCATCTTGCTTGCTGGTCTCTTTTTTACTATTACATACAAAAATATATATTGATTCTTAAACTGTCTTGCATCTTTCATTTATTATTAATTTAGAATTGTTAGATGTGGATGAAACATGTACTTGCTCCCTTCTGACTAGAGACCCAACATTTTTAGGAAGCATTGATGATCCTGAGCTGTATCCTGTGGTGTTACCTGAGTCCCGATTGGAAGACGATGATCTCGAGGCTGATGAGTCGGCTGCTTAAATGTTACTTCTTCTTTTCTAGTTTAGGAAAAGTTGTGTTGAAGATAGTTAATTCAGTTTTGTTTATCAATTGTATCTTTCTTGTATTAAACAAAATTTTTATAAATATTCGAATTATTAAAGTTGTGACAAATTTAGATTCTGTTGTTGAGATTACCTGTAAGTGGATACAGCTTACTGCTGCCGTCTCACAACGGTACAGGCTGGGCATGATCCAATTAGACCCAACAATTTCGGATCGGGTCGTGACATATTTTTAGTGGTGGCCTATGCAGGTCAGATCTGTGAATTTGTCTAGTCAACTTAGTCTAAACCATCGCGCAGTTCTGTAACTTGACCTAGAGATAGTTGAGACTTTAGGAAAACAGACTTTAGAAATAACTAGAACACTTAGATGATATACACCATGTTACATTATAGGGCTGAAATTATTTACTTAAATATCTATTTTTGCCTGCTTATAGATTCGTAGGATACCTTGTTTGTGTTTGTACCTAAACCTTATCTAGATTAGGCTGACTGTACCTTTGAGTGTCCTATGACTTTCGTGATGATTTCTTTCCATAATTTCCAGGTTCTAGTATACTTTAGGATTCATATTCTTTTTGGAATAAGATTGAATTTTTCAATCTTCTTCTTCTTTATCAAACCTAATTTTAACTTCTTCATTGGTTGATCAGATCTTACTTCTCTACCTCTATTTGGAATTTTGATTTGTTCGTTATGAAGAGTTTCAATATTCTCTTAGCAACCCTATTAAACTCTTATCTACCCAATGTATATCTACAACCATTATATCCAATCTTATTTCCAATTGATTGACTTTCTCGAAATCAATTCTGAACTAAATTCTGGTTCCATAAAGCATAAAGGTCAATTATTACCAGAAGAATTAGTTCAGTTCATGATTCTCCTAAAGGAGTTATTTTCAATTTCAATATTGTTATCTCCTATGTTTTTCCAAAAATCGAGAATATTTTTATATGTTGACTTACTCCACTCATCTTAAAACCCTACTCTCTCTATGCAATTTCTTGATCAAATCAAGGCCTAGAAAGCTTCTATGATCATGAAGCAGGAACGGTCAGAAAATTGATCACATTTTTGAATCCATTCTATTGTTAAATTTCCTTTAGTCAAGGAGATTTTTAGCTGTCCCAAAGTGTAATGCCCGTGGTTCGTATTACGCATTGGGAGTACGTGTACATATTTCGGGCTCGTATTTTTGGTTTAACATAATTAGCTAGCCTTGGGTTTTATTTTGCACATTGCATTAGCATGGTTCATCATGGCATTGCATTGGCTTGGTTTGGTTTTATGTGGAGAACCAATCCCACCTACCACCACTCCCACCATAAATATCTATCCCACTCTCTCTCTCTTCCATTATTACTCATTACTCATTCTTCTTCTCCATCTTTACTTCTCCACCTACCAGGAGAGAGGGAGAGCTTAGGCAAGTGCATCTTGCTTCATGGAGGAACCCCATTTTATTGTTCCATTATCTTTCTCATGTGTTTCTAAACCACTTTAGTACTTGGCATTTTTTATTTCCATGGTTAAATTTTTGTAGATCTAGCCTTGTGGTATTTTTGGTTTCCAGGATTTTTGATCCATCAAACTTGCATATTTTTGCTAGTTGATGGTTCCATGTTGTAGGGAATTTCGTTCTACCCCATTTTGACCTATGGAAGTCCAAATTTGGACTCATGTGGAAAATTGGGTGGTGTGGAGAAGCCATGGTATTTTTCTATGAACTTCTTCTCAGTTGGCAACAATTATTACTAGCTTGCATTTTGTCGCATGAATCATGCTTAGCCGCATGGACATGTCAACATTGTTTGCTTCCTGACATGATAGCATTTATTAGTCAGCATGTTAATTGGGTAAGGCCTAATAATAATTGCCACGTACAGCTTGTAATTGCCTGCATTAATTATACTAGAGAGCCGCATGAATTTACAAATATTTTTGCTGCATGATGATTTGAAAGCTGGCCGTATATGCCTTTTCCCCTCCTCCATTTAAATTAGCCCAGCCGCATATAGCTATTTAATAATGTAGTGGCCGCATGGTGCTTGCACGTAAACAATTCTCGGCCGCATGGCAAATACTCTGGGCCGCATGCAAACTGTTGCTTACAGAGAATGCACTTTGCATGCAAGGTTCCATGCTTTAAATATTAAGTTCATGCTTTAGGCTTAGATAGTAATACTTTAAGCAATTGGTAAATGGTTAGATCCATGCTTACGTAAGCATTCAAGAATTCACTAGTGCACTTTCCTTAGTGCATTTTCTTTAGTGCTTTAAATGCTTTTTTTTGCTTTTAGGTCCTTAACATTTAATAGTTATGCTTTAAGGCCTTCCCTGGGAGACTCAGCCGTATGAGTCCTTAGGAATGCATGTACTGCCTTTTGGCATGCATTTTTTGTGCATTTTCCTAATGCATTTCTTTGGAGAGTCAGCCGCATATGCATTTTCTGGATGCATTAGCACATGTGTTCTTGCTCGGAAACCATTGTGGCCGCATGAAAATTTTAGTGAGCCGTATGGCTTATGTAAAATCCTGGCCGCATACAACCACAGTTGTTGGCTTGCATTTATTTTGGAGCCGCATGGCCTCCCACCAATTCTTTGGTCGTATGGCCATATGTACTGGCATGGCATATTATATTATAGGAATAATTGCTTGGCTACATGAACCAATATTTAATTGGTTCACGTGAACCTTTTCTTATTGCATTAATTGTGGGGGTCCCACATAACTTCTTTTAGTTGACTTGCTTGCTGAAGTCGGAGCTTGCAATTATTGCGGGTCCCACTATCTTTTGTCTTACTTGATTTTATGCCCTCTTTGTTATGTTGGCCGCATGGGTGGTCTCCCACTCTCTTTGGCCGCATATAGGTTCTCCCACTTTGGCCGCATGGGTCCCACTTGATTGTTTAAATGTCTTATTTGTGCGATTTGTGGTCCGAATTTCTTCCCACTCTCTTTGGCCGCATATAGGTTCTCCCACTTTGGACCGCATGGGTCCCACTTGATTGTTTAAATGTCTTATTTGTGCAATTTGTGATCCGAATTTCTTCCCACTCCTAACATGAAAGTTTTAGAGTTTCTCTTTGGCTTCAAGAATATATATATTATATATTTATTATTATTTAATTGTGCCCGTTTCTTCCGTCTTTGATAAATTAGAATGACTTGACAGTGATCCGTAGTGGTGCACACTTGACAATGAACTTGACATGATAACTTGACAGTGAACTTGACATGATGTACCTAACATGATAGTGGCCCGTCGTGGCGCACTCATGACATGATAGACCTGGCATGATATTTCTTGAAATGCTGTTGCGACGGCTACACGACATGACAAGATTGAATGACCTGGACACTGTGGACGATTGTGCTTGTGCAAATGAACCCGTCTTGTCTTGCATCATGTCTAGGACGGGGATCCCTGAGTACCACGGTCAGGGGCACCCACTGAAATCGATTAAGGCTAATCACTAGAACAATCCAGTAGTCATGAAGAGATTTTCCAACTACAGGCAATCCCGTTATCTGGGCGCCCCACTTAGGATCTGTAGCCTGCTGTCGAGTAGGGCACATTTCCAGCACACTGTCATGTGTTGCACCCTCTAAGTCACCTAAGGGTACATGCATTTCCTGGACGATGTACACACTTGAGTTCAACCCCTAATTGCGTCCGGATAGCCTGGATGGTCTGCAGGGCTTGTGGCTGTGGAATAATCTCACTGCATCTTGTTAGTAATTAGGCCTGTGATAACCCTAGTTAGTTAAAACTATCAAGCCGTACTTTTTGCTTGGTCGTGATTGATTGGATGGAGTCTAGTCCAGCTTTGTCTCGTTCCGATCCTGTATAAGGTTATGACATGACATGATTACTCGTGCTTACTTTAATTCAATATCAAGATTATTACATGTCCTAATTTCTTAATTTATCCTGCCGATAAATGGTGGGAGAATCCAAGTTCTGTTCAGACGAAGGGTTACAACCCCGGTCCTTGTTTGGTTTACGGATTGTAACCTGGTTATCTAAATAGTCCCATGGATTACCTCATCGTATATCATCCTGTCATACCTTTCCATATTTTTTGTCTTTTATTTATAATTGTACTCTTGTGCTGATTGCTGGTTTTAGTTCCTAAGTGAAGCCTCCTTTGTGGCACTTGCTCTTTCTGGGATCTGACCCAGCTGGTTTTGTATGGCCAGATACCAGAGCAGCTCCAGAGGATCTACCAAATCTCCAGCCACATGGTGACCACTGGACGGAATCCTGGCAACGAGTGAGTTATTTTTGGCTCTCCAACTTTATTGTAAAATTATTCTTTTGAGGCGTTTAGCCATCGAGCCAGTGTTAGCTCGTGTACATTTTACTTACTGTCTGCCTACGGGCTGTAACGTGTTTGGCAACCTAGGATTGATCATGTATGACTAAAACTCTTGTTAGTCCTCACATTTTGTAACGACTAGCTTCATGATCAGCTGAATATGTAATGATTGGGATGCCTTACTATTGTATATTTGATGATCTTACATCTTGTAATATTTACTTATTTGCTTGTGATTGAGATACTAGGCTTCTTGTTGACCTTAAGAGACTGATGGCTTGTAGATAAACCCTCATATATCTTGACAGCCGTGACCGTATAGTGGAGTGGATCCCATCTCATTAAACGTAGCTGGCTATGTCTGCCCCTGCTCTCCAGTATTCTGGTTCTGGGGCGTGACATGGTTTAAGTGGTGGCCCATGCAGGTCTTGTAAATCAAAATATGTGAGGGTTTACCGAATAGATGTCTCATTCAGTACTCGCCCTTGATCTCTGCTCGTATCCTCTTGATTCCTGAAATTCTTGTCCTGATCTCATGCTTGTAATCATTGATCTGTCCTGGTCCTTCCTTATTGTTCCTATGTCATCTTCTTCAGCGGCATTGAACCTGGACCTGCCGATCAACAAGGCGGATCACCTCCCGTGGACCAGCAGCAACTAGAAGATCAGGCCCAGCACTCAGAAGCAGCCTCCCGAGTTGTACCTACTGGAGGAGAGCCGCCAGTTCAGCCAGTCTAGCCTACAGAGCCTGATGATGGCACTTTGGTGGGTCTCATCAGATCATTGTTGGCTTCCCAAGATCGCCGAGGAGATGCCTTGCAACAGGCAGTGGCAGATGCACTGAACAGAGGTGGAGATCATGGGAACCGTGTAGCAAACAGTTTTAAGCGTCTGAACCTCCATTCTTCAACGGCAGCGAAGATGCTATTGCTGCTGATGCATGGCTCCAGGATACAGAAGTGGTTCTAGAGGCAGCCAAGACCCCAGAAGATAAGAAGGTGGCCATGGTGCATCTACAGTTATTGGATCTTGCCCGCAGCTGGTGGGCAGCACAGGCCGTAGGATTAGTGGCCCCTATTCCATGGGCACTATTCAGAGAGAGATTCCAGACTAAGTACTTCGATGCGGTGGCTCGGTATGATCGTCAGAGCGGTTCCAGCAAGGGTTCCACCTCGAGATTTTGTTGGCAGTAGAACAGTTTGAGCATCAGACTTTTGATGCAGTATTGAAAGCAGCCATGAGGCATGAGTATACCTCCCACAGGATCGTGGACAGGACCGGAGGTCGGAAGCAATCTCACGGTCAGATGACCCAATCGACAGCACCAGCCCCTGTAGTCAGGGCTTTGACAATTGGAACTACGAGGCAGGCGGCCTCAGTGACGTCGGTCACGTCCCCACAACAACAGAAGCATAAGCAGTCTTCCACAATGGGCTGTACTCATTGTGGGAAGCCAGGACACGATGTTTCGGAGTGTCGCAGAGCCCAGGGATTGTGCTTGGCTTGTGGAGCACCAGACCACAAGATAGGATCCTGTTTGAATAGGGCCAGTTCGTCATCGGCCCAGACTAGTCCCTCGGTAAGGGGACCAGCCCTAGTCCAGCAGCAGCAGCAGTATCCATTGTCGAGGCCATTGCCGCCTCAGGCCCAAGTGTTCCAGCAGCAGTACCAGCCTCCGAGGCCATTGCCGACTCAGGCCCTAGCCTTCCAGCTACAGAGACCCCAGCAGTATGCCCAGGTCCAAGCTCAGATCCAAAACCGACAGAGAGGTTCCTAGCAGGATGTCTTCCCTCTTTCTCGTGCTTTCGATTTCCTTGCTAACATACATGATTGCATGATTGATTGCTTAGTATAGCTTGCCTGTGCTTAGTATAACTTGTCCTTGCCACTCTAGCCTCTTGATTGAATTCCGAGGATGGAATTCTTTTAAGGTGAGTAGAGTTGTAATGCCCGTGGTTCGTATTACGTATTGGGAGTACGTATACGTATTTCGGGCTCGTATTTTTGGTTTGACATAATTAGCTAGCCTTGGGTTTTATTTTGCATATTACATTAGCATGGTTCATCATGGTATTGCATTGGCTTGGTTTGGTTTTATGTGGAGAGCCACTCCCACCTACCACCACTCCCACCATAAATATCTATCCCACTCTCTCTCTTCCATTATTACTCATTACTCATTCTTCTTCTCCATCTTTACTTCTCCACCGACCAGGAGAGAGGGAGAGCTTAGGCAAGTGCATCTTGCTTCATGGAGGAACCCCATTTTATTGTTCCATTATCTTTTTCAGGTGTTTCTAAACCACTTTAGTACTTGGCATTTTTCATTTCCATGGTTAAATTTTTGTAGATCTAGCCTTGTGGTATTTTCGGTTTCCAGAATTTTTGATCCATCAAACTTGCATATTTTTGCTAGTTGATGGTTCCATGTTGTAGGGAATTTCGTTCTACCCCATTTTGACCTATGGAAGTCCAAATTTGGACTCCTGTGGGAAATTGGGTGGTGTGGAGAAACCATGGTATTTTTCCATGAACTTCTTCTCAGTTGGCAACAATTATTACTAGCTTGTATTTTGCCGCATAAATCATGCTTAGCCGCATGGACATGTCAAGATTGTTTTCTTCCTGACATGATAGCATTTATTAGTCAGCATGTTAATTGGGTAAGGCCTAATAATAATTGCCACGTACAGCTTGCAATTGCCTGCATTAATTGTACTAGAGAGCCGCATGAATTTACAAATATTTTTGCTGCATGATGATTTGAAAGCTGGCCGCATATGCCTTTTCCCCTCCTCCATTTAAATTAGCCCAGCCGCATATAGCTATTTAATAATGTAGTGGCCGCATGGTGCTTGCACGTAAACAATTCTCGGCCGCATGGCAAATACTCTGGGCCGCATGCAAACTTTTGCTTACAAAGAATGCACTTTGCATGCAAGGTTCCATGCTTTAAAAATTAAGTTCATGCTTTAGGCTTAGATATTAATACTTTAAGCAATTGGTAAATGGTTAGATGCATGCTTACGTAAGCATTCAAGAATTCACTAGTGCACTTTCCTTAGTGCATTTTCTTTAGTGCTTTAAAGGCTTTTTTTTTGCTTTTAGGTCCTTAATATTTATTAGTTATGCTTTAAGGCCTTCCCTGGGAGACTCAGCCGCATGAGTCCTTAGGAATGCATTTACTGCCTTTTGGCATGCATTTTTTGTGCATTTTCCTAATGCATTTCTTTGGAGAGTCAGCCGCATATGCATTTTCTGGATGCATTAGCACATGTGTTCTTGCTCGGAAACCATTGTGGCCGTATGGAAATTTTAGTGAGCCGCATGGCTTATGTAAAATCCTGGCCGCATACAACCACAGTTGCTGGCTTGCATTTATTTTGGAGCCGTATGGCCTCCCACCAATTCTTTGTTCGTATGGCCATATGTACTGGCATGGCTTATTATATTATAGGAATAATTGCTTGGCCACATGAACCAATATTTAATTGGTTCACGTGAACCTTTTCTTATTGCATTAATTGTGGGGGTCCCACATAACTTCTTTTAGTTGACTTGCTTGCTGAAGTGGGAGCTTGCAATTATTGCGGGTCCCACTATCTTTTGTCTTACTTGATTTTATGCCCTCTTTGTTATGTTGGCCGCATGGGTGGCCTCCCACTCTCTTTGGCCGCATATAGGTTCTCCCACTTTGGACCGCATGGGTCCCACTTGATTGTTTAAATATCTTATTTGCACGATTTGTGGTCCGAATTTCTTCCCACCCTCTTTGGCCGCATATAGGTTCTCCCACTTTGGACCGCATGGGTCCCACTTGATTGTTTAAATGTCTTATTTGCGCGATTTGTGGTCCGAATTTCTTTCCACTCCAAACATAAAAGTTGTAGAGTTTCTGTTTTGCTTCAAGAATATATATATTATATATTTATTATTATTTAATTATGCCCGTTTCTTCCCTCTTTGATAAATTAGAATGACTTGACAGTGATCCGTAGTGGTGCACACTTGACAATGAACTTGACATGATAACTTGACAGTAAACTTAACATGATATACCTGATATGATAGTAGCTCATCGTGGCGCACTCTTGACATGATAGACCTGGCATCATATTTCTTAAAATGCTGTTACGACGGCTACATGACATGACAAGATTGAATGACCTGGACACCGTGGACGATTGTGCTTGTGCAAATGAACCCGTCTTGTCTTGCTTCATGTCTAGGACGGGAATCCCTGAGTACCACGGTCAGGGGCACCCACTGAAATTGATTAAGGCTAATCACTAGAATAATCCAGTAGTCATGAAGAGATTTTCCAGCTACAGGCAATCCCGTTATCTGGGCGCCCCACTTGGGATCTGTAGCCTGCCGTCGAGTAGGGCACATTTCCAGCACACTGTCATGTGTTGCACCCTCTAAGTCACCTAAGGGTACATGCGTTTCCTGGACGATATACACACTTGAGTTCAACCCCTAATTGCGTCCGGATAGCCTGGATAGTCTGCAGGGCTTGTGGCCGTGGAATAATCTCACTGCATCTTGCTAGTAATTAGGCTTGTGATAACCCTAGTTAGTTAAAACTATCAAGCCGTACTCTTTGCTTGGCCGTGATTGATTAGATGGAGTCTAGTCCAGCTTTGTCTCGTTCCGATCCTGTATAAGGTTATGACATGACATGATTACTCGTGCTTACTTTAATTCAATATCAAGATTATTACATGTCCTAATTTCTTAATTTATCCTGCCGATAAATGGTGGAAGAATCCAAGTTCTGTTCAGACGAAGGGTTACAACCCCGGTCCTTGTTTGGTTTACGGGTTGTAACCTGGTTATCTGAATAGTCCCATGGATTACCTCATCGTATATCATCCTGTCATACCTTTCCATATTTTGTCTTTTATTTATAATTGTACTCTTGTGCTGATTGCTGGTTTTAGTTCCTAAGTGAAGCCTCCTTTGTGGCACTTGCTCTTTCTGGGATCTGACCCAGCTGGTTTTGTATGGCCAGATACCAGAGCAGCTCCAGAGGATCTACCGAATCTCCAGCCACATGGTGACCACTAGACGGAATCCTGGCAACGAGTGGGTTATTTTTGGCTCTCCAACTTTATTGTAAAATTATTCTTTTGAGGCGTTTAGCCGCCGAGCCAGTGTTAGCTCGTGTACATTTTACTTACTGTCTGCCTACGGGCTGTAACATGATTGGCAACCTAGGGTTGATCATGTATGACTAAAACTCTTGTTAGTCCTCACATTTTGTAACGACTAGCTTCATGATCAGCTGAATATGTAATGTTTGGGACGCCTTACTATTGTATATTTGGTGATCTTACATCTTGTAATATTTACTTATTTGCTTGTGATTGAGACACTAGGCTTCTTGTTGACCTTAAGAGACTGATGGCTTGTAGATAAACCCTCATATATCTAGACAGCTGTGACCGTATAGTGGAGTGGATCCCATCTCATTATACGTAGCTGGCTATGTCTGCCCCCGCTCTCCAGTATTCTGGTTCTGGGCGTGACACAACGCTATTTAATTTCTTGGCGTTACTAGACAATTTCAATTTGATTTTCTTGAATCAATGAGACTTACCTTCTCTCAAATTTTCAACTTTCCTTAGTTATGAAATTATTCTTCTGAAAATAATTTTTTTGTATCCCCTGAGTGATTTGTCGGGAATATTATCATTGGTTTTTCTTACTTAATCTGAAGCGATGACGCTTCTATCTTATCTAATGTTTGACTCAATTATTCAAATCAAGGTTGATCGTTTCATCTTTGGAAAAGAAAATCGGAGAACAGATACTCCTCTTGATTTTAGCTCTAGTCTCTTGAATCTCAAACACATATTTTGATAAATTCCTTGATCTCAGAAGAACAGTCATCTACATTTTCTATCCTGTTTAGAACATTAAACTCGTTTGAATTTTTAAAATTTCTCTGAAATTCACATGGACAAAGATGAGGAAATATTTAGCAACCTAACATGACTCCGCACATTTACGTGATAGTCATTTATCTGAATTATGAAAAACTGTAAGTTTACTGCAGCTAGTTGTGCAATAGCGAGGCATAAACTCTAAGTTGAAATAATGATAGGTAATCGTTAGGTTTCCAAATATTATTAAGACTTTGTTCTATGTTTGCTTAGCCATGAAATGGATAAAGTTGGAAGATTACTCGGTAAACTAAATTATTCAAGTCATGGAGTCAAAAAAAAATTTATTGCAGTCAGGTGCACACTGGCGAGGCATGAATTTGAAACAAAGTGACTTCGAAAATAATTGGTTTTTGAATATTAAAAAGGCTATATTCATATCATGGTTATCTTTAATCATTTTGAGGATTTGTATCCTAGCACTTACTCCCACCTCCAGAAATGATCTATCGAATTATATTCTTGTCATGGCTATTTTTAATCACCATCACCATCTTAAAATTGTACAACTTGTTGATTCTTTCTGAGTCACAAACTCCTATACCTCATACCAGTTTGAATTAAAAATTGTCCCTCATTTCGGAAAATTACATTATCTTTTGTTTCTCAAATAAATTGATGTCGTATTTTATGACCTTTCTATTTTATTTGATCTCATTTTAAAACATAACTCGTTATGATTATTTAAATTATACCTCGATGTTTACTCATGATTTTGATCACAACAAAATATTCTAAACTCTATCTAGAAGATTCTAAACATGTTTACATTTTATCTTTATATTTAGCAATCATGCCTCGAATCTGATTCTGTCTTATGAAGTAAACCTAGAACATTTTATAGCTTGGATTTTTAGAGTGCATGATATATAGGATATATTTGAGTTAAAATGTACAATGGTGATTAGTATCGAGGAAAGTTTGTGAATAATTTGACATTGAAGATTAAAGGTTGTCAATGTTAGGCATAGAGATGCACTCTAGGAAGGTGCATGGTGAATTAACTATGAAGGATAATCGAAACATGAAATATTGGACTTAAAATGTAAATAATTGAGGATGACGAATTGTATGAATAGAAGGGTGCCAATATTACAGAAAAAAACAGAAATAGAAAGATTGGTTGGAAATATGTAATAAGATTTATTTTTGAGAAAGTTTAGTCAAATAAAGGATTTGAGCTTAATCATGATTTCATAGAGAGTTCGAGATCAAATAGGAAAATAAAGATATATACATGATAGTCTAAAATCACAGTAATGATCATCTATGAGAAATAAATGATAAAATTTTATGGATCATGATAAATCAGAATATTGAAACGTGGTGTAGGATTTTAGATATGATATTGGACACCAAGGCTTGACATTGAAGTATTAAAGACTAGGAGTATCAAATCATAGTATTAAATTGAATATATTAGCAAGATGGGAGAAATACATATTGCATGAATATGAGATGTGTTCAAGATTGAAAATATAGAAGACAAAATTGATTGGCAATTTAGAAATGGAATCGAAAATTTAGTAATCATGGAGAATAACATTATTTCTAAAGGAGGGAAGAATGTAAATTAAATAGTGGATAAAATTGATGAATATATAGCATTAGATGAGTTTTGGGATTGTTAACCTACTTGGGCATAAGAGTGTTAAGGAAGATGTCCAAACTGATTTCAGGCATGATTGCATGATTAAAACCCTGACCCTGCCCTTTAAATTTCGAGGACAAAATTTCCTAAAGGAGGGAAGCTTGTGAAATCCAGTTTCATTTTTCATAAATAATTAGAAATGTTTATAATTAAAAAAAATTTAGTCTCAATTTAAAGAATTTGTTTATTAAAATTAGTTTACATTCAAAAGAAGTTAATTTAAAGAAATTATTTTAAAAAGGAATTTTTATATAAAGAAAAAAATATTTTAAAATGTTTTATTTTAAATAAGGTTTTAAATTGAAATGAGTTTATTGTTATTGGGCTTTAAAACATTTTCTATAGATGGTGGGCCTTAATATGATGTGTTGGAAAACTTTTATTTATTAATTGGGCTTTAATGGACTTAAGCCCATATATTGATATTTAAAGAGTGGGTTTAAATGGGTTTCTATAGTGGAGCATACCCTTATGCACTTGTCAGCAAGTGTTCATTATTGGCATTTGCAAACTTTCTTTAACTCTTTCTCTTTCTCTTCATTACACATGAGTTGGTTTCCTTTCCTTTACTCAAAACCAACGTGCGGCTCTTCCCATTCCAACCCGTCGGCCGACCCCCTCCCGTAACCGCCGCCGTCGCCATCAAGGCCGGTCGGCCATTCGACTCCGGTAACCCCCTTTCTTCACCTATTTAAAGCTTTCCTCCATGCTTCCATTTTCTCCACACCACTTTCCCCAACCTTTCCAAAACGTGCCCTAACCCAATTTTGGAGTTTCCGTCGATCTCGACGTCGGCGCCCTCCCCGCGTGGCCTCCCTGTCCGCTGGTGCTCCATGCTCGTGTGTGGATTGGACAGCCGTACCCCGATGAGGCGTCGTCCCGATTTCGAGGCTAGCCTTCGGATTCCGTCATCAAGCTTTTGGTAATTTCTGTGTAAACACAGAAGTTCGTCCCTCCCGTCGTGATGTCTATGATGATTTTTGGTCTCCGATTTTCCCCTGGAATTTGGTATTTGTAGACGTAACATTTTCGAATTTTTCGAAATGCTTTCTGTGATTTTTCTTTGAAGTTTCTGATTTTGGAATCTCGGGAATTCCGAGTTTTTTCGGGAAAACTATGCTGGTTATTTTTATGTTCCGCAGAATCTCGGGATTTTCGAGATTTGTTTCGGAAAATTTTCGTAACCGTGGATTCCGTATAAACTCGGATTTTTGGTGTTGATGGGTTCTGTGATTTCATTCTCGAAATTTTCGAGAATTTTTCGAAAAATTTCTGGAACTTGTTTATTTCGGATTTTCGGGATGTTCTGGACTTATTTTTGTTTTCTGTGGTTATGGATTCGGAATTTCCGAGAATCCTTCGAAAATAGCTTCTGGAATTATTTTTGGGTTATTTTTCTAATTCGGGTTTTTCGAATTATAATGCTTTGGTATTTTCGATTTAGTTTCGGGATTGCCGATTATACATCGGGTTTTCTGATTACGTTTCGGAAATATGTTTATGGTGTATTTTTGTATAAAAAAAAAGGATTTTTCCCTGGTTTGGGATATATTAGTTTGTTGTTGGCAAATTTCCCAGTTTTGGGTTATCCCGAATATAGAGGGAATGCTGCCCAAATTTTTATAAAATTTTATAAATAAATTTTCGGGAATATTTATTAATTGGATTTTTGGGCGACGACCGTACCGGTCCGTGAGCCCTAGCGAAATGCAAACGAAATCGGTTTTACCCGGACGTTGAGGTATTAGCTAAATTATGACGATTGGACCAAGTCTGAGACTCTTAAGATTTTAATTTATTTATTTTATTAGTTTTATTTTCAGTATTTAAAAGTGCAGGACATTGTTCAGGACTAACTAATATTTTTCTTCTTATTTTAATTCATGTAAAAGTTTGTAAGGGCATAAGCCAGTCTCTATTTTGGTGGTTCTGTAATATCGTAGATATTTTCTTTATTTTCTGATTTGATGATTTGATCGTTAGAGCGTGTAAAGTATTAAATAAATATTATTTTATAGAAAATTAATAAGATTTTCTCACCTTAAATAATTAGTTTGTAATATTTAACAAATTCACGTTTTCTCGAAATCTATTTTTATATATATTATAAAATCACAAGTTTTGCCAAATAAATCGATAAATACAATTTTTCCTAAAAGTAAACAAAAATTGATCTTTCCTTCGTAATTAATTAATAACTCACATCGATAAACGTGTTCTGGTAGATTTTGTAAATAACCTAAAACTTGACTAGGGTTCAATTTTAGAGATTGTAACTAGCACACCTAGAATGGTTCAACTTTGGTGCTATGTCATGATTCTCAAATGTAGGACTTCGAGGAAGAGTTTGACCTTGTTCCCCGGTACCGACTTCCAATCCAGTCATTGAACCAAGGCAAGTTTTATATCTATTCCATGTCTGCATTCTATTTTGATAATTAAATGTTACATGTAGTATAGTTACACTGATTCACCGTGGATCCCTCTCGGACTCCACATCGATTGACGGATTGCTGGATTGATTATTGACTCATTGACTTATTAACTCATTGATTGGGAATTGCTTGGGGAATAGTATAATGGCTGTGACCAAAGCCCAATATTGATTGTTTATTGCATCGAGCGAACCCCTACCGCATAGGAGGGTTGTGTCGTACCCGTATACTATTCGTTTCGGTCGAAACGTTAGTATACATATTGCCTCACCAGCCGGTCACATGTTCCGTTATATACTCAAACACTAGCTTAGTATTGCATCATACATGACTTTGACATTGACATCATCTTGCTTGCTGGTCTCTCTTTTTACTATTAAAACAAAAATATATATTGATTCTTAAACTGTCTTGCATCTTTCATTTATTATTAATTTAGAATTGTTAGATGTGGATGAAATATGTACTTGCTCCCTCCTGACTGGAGACCCAATATTTTTAGGAAGCATTGATGATCTTGAGCTGTATCTTGTGGTGTTACTCGAGTCCCGATGGGAAGATGATGATCTCGAGGCTGATGAGTCGGCTGCTTAAATGTTACTTCTTCTTTTCTAGTTTAGGAAAAGTTGTGATGAAGATAGTTAATTCAGTTTTGTTTATCAATTGTATCTTTCTTGTATTGAACAAAATTTTTATAAATATTCGAATTATTAAAGTTGTGACAAATTTAGATTCTGTTGTTGATATTACCTGCAAGTGGATACAGCTTACTGTCGCCGTCTTCCAACGGTGTAGGCTGGGCATGATCCGATTCGACCCAATAATTTGGGACCAGGTCGTGACAAGTGGTTCTGGATCAGTTGCACGAGAAGTACGTCCTTTGACCTTAATTATGAGAGGCTGATCACCAGTGTTGGCTTGAACCCGAATTTTGACTGGAATCCTCGCAGCTTCATCAGACGTAGCTTGAGTTCTTCCTTTGACTTTAATTACCAAAGGTTCACCACTGACAGGTCGGGATTGAATTCGACCTTTAACTTTAATCATCAAAGGTTGATCTTCTGAAGGATCTTCTAAGACAGATTGATCTTCTACAGGCGATCGATCTTCAGCTATATCAGATATTTCCTTCACATACTCCTGTTTGTAGAGTATTGAATCAGAGAAATAGGCTTCAACACCCTTAAAGGACTGATATCTGCGAATTCAGTCTTCACAATCCCTTGAGAATCCACATACTTGAAGCATTGGTGGAGAGTTGAAGGCACAATATTATGCTCATGTATCAATGGTCTTCCAAGTAGGGTGTTGTAAGATACATCTGAGTTGATAACATAAAAGGTTGCCATAGTTCGAAGATCACCTATTTGAATCTTCAGACGAATCTTCCCCAATGGTTAACTCTTTCCAGAGTTGAAACCAACTATTGTTGTACTAGTGTAAGTCAAATAACTAGTAGGAATCCTCAAGGGTCGTAGCATACTCTGAAGAATAATGCTAATAGAAGACCCAGGATCAATGTAAATCCTGTCAATTTCAGTAGAATCAATATACCCTGTATAACACAGAGGCCTGTCGTGTCTATTATGCTTCAACAGCATATCTTCTTGTGTAAAGGTAATGTAAGGAATTGATTCCATCACACTATGACATTGGAGACACGACACTGGTACATTGTCAGGACTTTTGAGTTGAGCTAAGCATGAATCTGCCTGTAGCAAAGCTTCGCTCAAAGTTTCTCGACTTTCTTTAGAAAGACGAAGCAACTCAAAGATAGAAAGTCTAGCCGGAGTATTAGCTAATTGGGCTAGAATATCGAACTTGTAGGGTTTCATCACTACCCCTTGATTTGAAGCAGACTTCAATGGGACGTCAAAGCGTGCTGCTTTCTGTTTCCCTTTTTCAACCGCTGATGGTTTAGAAGGTCTTATCTTAGCAGGAATAGAAGATGACCGAGTTGGTAGTATTTCAGTAACGTCATCTGCTTCTTTGGGAGTTTTTTCATAATCTTTGTGGTACTCTTTTCCAGATCTCGTACCAGCAAAAGTTTCTTCTTCAAACCCAGGAGAATGAAGTACCATATTGCAGGATTTAGTCTTCTTTCCCTTAGTCTTCTTCTTATGAGGATTTTTATGAGGAACCTCAAATCCTAATCCAATGGTAGATTTTTGACCTTGAATTTATAAAGGAATTCGCATTCCTTTATCATAGTTCAAGCCTTCCGCCTCTTGAAAGTTACAGCCCATCTTTTTTATGAGATGGATTGATTGTTGACTGTATATGTGAGTGGGTAGCGGACTCTCAACAAATGATCCAATAGAGGAAGAAGGAACAAAGACCTCTGTAGCCACAGGGAGAAAAAAATCCCTACAGGAGCTTTCTCATAAGCAGCAAAAACTTGTTGTGCCCTGTATAAAGGGACCTTATTCATTGCTAACTATTGCCGATGAGTAAGTTTGAGTTTGGTAGGAGGAGCCAAACTTGGAGGGCATATATTCAGACCCCTTAGTCTATCCTCCAAAGGAATGTCGTCCCAAAGATGATCCAAATCATCATGATCTGGAGTAACAACATGAGAAATCATATTACAGGTTTTGACTTTTCGACCTTTCATGGATTTTTGAAGTTTTACTTTCATCTTCCATTTCAGGTACTAAGTCAGGGTGTACCCACATGATTTCACCATTTTTTAATGTGAGAGACAATAATCCTTCATTTTGCTCTCTAGCTGGTGAGAGATTCACAATATTCATTGTTGCCTTTGGAATTGGGACAATTCTATCTGGAACTTGCTGTGGAGGAAAACCTTCAAATTGAAGAGAAATCATAATAGCTGTGACTGTATGCTCATCATTGGTTAAAGCGATGGCATTAGCATTTATCAACTCTTGGACCTTCTTCTTTAAAACATAGAAAGCCTTGGTAGGGTGATTTATGTATCTATGATAGATACAATATTTAGGATTATTAGTCAGATTTACCTCATTAGGCCGTTTTAGCTCTGGAATCTGGAGTTTACCACTCTTTACGAGACATTAGAATATCCCTGGGATATCGCTGTCATCGAAAGAGTATTCTTCTTTTGGTTTGGAAGACTCCGGATTACTTGGCGTCGTTTTAGGTTTTGAAAGATTCACCACTAGGGTTTCTTTTCCTTTCCTATTGCGATTGCCGGAATTGTTACCTGAAGAGGCTTAATTTTCTTTGTCCTCTGAGGTGAAGATCATCCCATGTTTATGAGCCAATTTACCATTGGTCTTGGCTGAAACTGCTGCTATAATGAACGAGGCCCAATCTGTGAATTGAGAGCCTGTAAAAACAGCAATGGTTGGTCGCAGATTCATTTTGCATGTATCAATTAATGCTGAATTTGGCATACCAGGAGGCATCTTCAAAGTAGCCTGTCGAAAACGTTCAATAAACGTCGGAGTATCTTCTTTCTCTTTCTGTTTAATCTCTATTAAGGAGGACATATTCATGTCCATACCTCTTCATAGAAACGAGAGAGAAAATTGCTTTGAATTCGTCAAAAGTCGATATGCAATTATCGGGTAGACTGCGATACCAGTCATATACAGTGCCTGTCAAACACCCAATAAAAACTCGTATGAGAAGAGCATCATTCTTTTGTAGATGCACAGTCATAATATTAAAATAATTGATATATTGACTCGGAGAGGCCTTTCCATCAAATAACACCATAGATTGTGGCTTGAATTTTGGAGGAAAGGGTACATCATTCCAGTGAGGAGGATAAGGTTGCTTGATCCCTAACCTCTAGAGCTGATCTTTATGCTTAAGAACCTCAAACTGTGCTTTAACTCATGCACTGCTTGAATAGATTCACTAGTTTGAGGAAGCACATTTGACTGAATAGTGGCAGGATGTACCGTAACCCCCACCGGAGGTGGTATATCTTCTGGAATAAGAGGATCTGGAGATACGGAGTTTGATTGATAGCAGGCTCTTGACTAAGTTTATTCAAAGTTATGTCAACCCCTTGACTATCTTGAGTTTGTGCTGCTACTTGCACCGGTGTTACCACTGCTGGCTGAACAGTTTGCTGAGTCATTATTATTTGATGCATATTTTGCATCATGGCAAGCATGTCCTTCAGCGATTGTTCCACTGATGAGAGACGTTGCTCTGTATTAGAAATAGACGTCTCTGGTTCTTCTCCGATAACATAAGATTCAACCTCCCTTGAACATACAGAGGGGATTGGTGTAGAGGTATGAATCAACGCTATCAGTTTCTGACTCCAAAGACTGGGTACCCCCAGCTTCTGAATCTGAAGATCGTAAAACCTTTGACTTCTTGATCGAGTATGCTGATACACCCCTTCAAAAGTGTCAAGGAGTCGGTTGAACTGTTGTTGGCTTGGAGTCCGGGACGAATTGCGTCTTGGACGTCGTCCTCTATTGATTTGAGATGCCATATTGACTGATGCATAGGATAACTCATGTTCTTGGTCATCAATTTGTTGCTGAGGCACATTGTAGCTTAATCGGTCAAAAACTGATCGTTTAGAGCCGAACAGCAACATTTGATTACAATCTAGTAACACTCACAATGATAATTTTCTTGGAGGAGTATCACTGGAGATTTTTATTTTTACGCTTTTGTACAAGTAACTCGCGTAAATCAGAAGGAGTGGAAGGAGTCGTCTTCTTTTATATTTGGGACAGAGAAACGTTTAGTCCTTTGCGTATAAAGAAGACTACTGGCTGCATTAGCAGAACAAACTGTGTATTTTTGCGCGCTGGAGTTGTGTGCGTAAATCTTGAGATTTTTGTGCACAAAGAATTCTATCAGCATTACGCATAATCTGAAGGTTTGGTACTTTGCGTAAAGCAGTGTAAGAAGGTTGTTGGTGAAAAACTAGAGTTTTACCAATAATAGAATTTGTTTTTACGCTGCATGCGTGTAGGCAAATTCACTTTAGATGTAAAGGCATCATTGTGAACTTTATCTACTATGTCACCGACAGGAGATTTACCTTTACACGTAGAGCGCAAAACAGGAACATCTGCTACGCTACAAATGAGATTTACCCTTACGCGTAGAGCGCAAGACTTAAATGTCTACCACGTCACAGATGGGAGACTGATTTTTACGCACAGAGCGCAAGACTTGGGTGTCTACCTCGTCACAGACGGGAGACTGATTTTTACGCCCGGGGCGCAACACTGAAGTAGGGACTGCCTCTTCACAGATGGGAGCCCCAACAACAGAAGTGGGAAGAATTCCCTTGCCTTTAGAGAACAGGGAGATCAGAGGATGCTTTGGACTTAGGAATCCAAACTTTTGCACCTTTAACAATTTTTGAAAATTGGAGCAGGAAGCATTTATTCGTAAGCAGTCTGGTCGAATTGAACAACCAGAGTCTTCTTTGTGATTCGACCGACACATCATCATATTGAGCAATTTTTTCTAGTCGGAGGAAAAAGTCGTCCCCAGCAGAGTCGCCATTTTGTTTCACTTAAGAAAATGCCTAAAATTGGCTTTTGAAAGAAAACGAAAAAAGTACAAAAGTACAAGTAGATTCTGGAGAGTATTGCTATGAAAGTCTGATCTGAGAGCGATCACTTTGTTCCTTGGACAATACGATGATGATGAAGAGAACTGCTTGAGGAAGATGAACAATCGGAAGAACTAAGTCACCAGAAAGGTATCGACAACGGCACTGATGGCACAGTCGAATGCTTTCCTGCATTGCTTCCCTGTTCTTGAGAAAAAGTTGAAGAAATGCTTCTGGGAAATATCACTCTGAAAGTATGAGTTTTCTCATAATCTCCTTCTCTATATCTCTCTTGATCCCTTTTTGTGTTAAAAATATGTCTATTTATAGACTAGACCCTCTGTGCGTAAAAAGCAACAAAATTGGGTCTCTACGCAAGTAACTGCCACCCACGATTGCAAATCGACCTTTACGTGTGATGACACGTGTCTCATATAGAGTTGTGGTCTCTACGCAAGGTGACACGTGTCCCACAACTTCAACAATATGGGAGAGCACGTACACACGTTCCTCGATAAGTGTGGCATGAAAGCACGTATGCAGACCACATTCCAAAACAAGCTTTCTGCGTAAAGTAGCAGTTTGGGCATAAAATAACCCAAAATAGACTTCCTGCGTAAAGTGGCTGAAAAGTAGCCTTGAGCGTATAGTTAGCTCAAAAACTCTACGCTTGAGCGTAAAGACTCAAATAGCTTTCATGCGTAAAGGAAGCGGTCTCTTGAGCGTAAAGTAGCCTATCCGCACGCTAAAGACAAGTGTTGGGTTTGGTGTCAAAAATATTCTTGGCTTATGTGAAATGCACTGTCAGAAAATCATTCTGTCAGGACAGTATCACGCATTAAATGCGATCTGGGCAGCCTGTCTCTCGCGTAAATGCTGAGAATGGCTCTCGCGTAAAGTAGTTCGCGTAAAGTTGGACTTTGTTTAATCTCCGTGTAAAACTTGAATCTGACTCAGTTTGACTTGCGTAAAGCTCTCAACTTTCTTGACTTGTCCTATGTTTATTTATGCTTCTACAACGTCCTTGCTGAACCTGCACATCTTAGTGCAGCTAGGTGTTCTGAGATTTTAGCTACTCCTTCTCCTGTTGCTCTAGTTGATCCACCTACTGCTCCAGCACCTGCTACCCCAGCCAATGCTGTTCCATCTACTGACTATCACAGACTATTGAGGGTCTCCACCATATCTAAGAGACCACATGCAGCTGACCCATCTCAGCATCAAGCTACTCTTGAATTAGTTAGTGCTTTGACTCCCTGGACTGAATGGTCCATAGATTATGAATTCTGTGACGTTATTGGCACTCAAGCGATCTCTAACACACTAGCGATCTCCGTTTGCTCAGTCCCATCAGCTTGGCGGCCGAGCTTCTTTCCCAGCGATTTTACTTTTTTGGGCTACCGTGTTGAGGATCAGAAAGTATGCCAGTAATTTAATACTGCTGGCACATTTGACTGGTTCAGATCACTGGTGAGCCTGCTCACACTTCTGGTGATGACTTTCGTGTTGAGTATCAGAAAGTATGCCAGTACTTTAATCCTGCTGGCACATTTGACTGGTTCAGATCACTGGTGAGCTTGCTCACACTTCTGGTGGTGATAACAACGCTGTCGATCGGGATATAGGCGAGGATTGATGATATCTAGCTGTCATTATCTTTAGCCTAGATATTACGTTTAATAGATTTCTATCTATTGTCATCATGTCTTAGAAATGTCTTACATTCTGAGAACATTTAGTATCAGTTATGCAGTTTTTATTTACTAGCTACTTGTACAGATTAAAACTCTTTAAGTTTTATATGTACTAAGTGCATGTTTTCTTTACGGATGCTAGTAGTTTTTTATTCGTATTCTCTTTCTTTTGGAAATATGCACATATCTCATACTTAGTAGTTTAGCTTAAATACACTTCTTATATATAACTGCTCTGTGACATATATGCTTTATTGTTAGTATCTCTTTCTTCACGATTGTTTTTTGTTCACATAAATTGTGGGGGCATTTCGGTAAACGACAACGGGGGAAAAAATATAACACTTTAAAGGATTTCGAAGCATTTCTTTTGATCAAGGTATTATACCGGTCAAGTTTTGTCAATTATCAAAATGGAAAAGATTGTTTGCCCATTCGTCATGGTGAAACCCATTTTGATAATCGTCTAAACTCGAACTTGATATAAGGGCTACTCAAAACGGACTACGACAATTAGTACTGCTACCTTTTGAGATTTGCTCAGTCGCATCGCATCTGTATTTTCCATTCTCAAATGATTTTATATAATTTTATTGAGTCTAGAAAAATGTAAACCCTATCGTACTGGCAAATAGGCTTGACCAAAAACGTTTTCAAACTACCAAACTTTGTTTACAAATAAACCTGTTTTAAACAAACGCAAAACCTCATACTTAAAAAACAGCCCAAAAAGCCTATAACCCAGAGTTCGGACAGAGTTCTGCCAAACTCGGCCTGAACTCGGGTACATGATTGGTAAATTCGACAAAAAATGTTCTTATTGTAGACTCGGCTGCAATGGTCAAAATTTTGAACGTTTGGCATCCAAATTCGATCAGAACTCGATTTTCAGCAATGCTATAAATAGAGGAGTTTTTCATTCCAAATCACTCATTCACTTTCTATCTTCTCTTCTCTTAGCTTTCATAGCTATTCAATGCTTTCATTTTCAAATCCCAAGACTGTTTTACAATCTCTAGTCTACATGTCAGTACGCTACGGTATAGAAGTTTCAAAGAGTTGGAATCAGAGGATTGATCAAGAAGTTAACACTTCACAATTGAAGTCGATCGAGCACTCCAGATCTAAGCTCGGTGCGGTAAAAAGTTGCAAGCGCTCGGTTAAAGCTTGTGTTTCCAATAGTAGATTCAATTGGAAGTAAGAGTTCTCCGGCCTAGACTAGTACTCATAAGAGGAAACCAAAATATATCGCTCTGCTTGCGTTTGCTCTCTGTCCCTCTTAGTTACTGCTTTTATATAACTATGATATAGCCAATGCGATATGATAGTGATATTGTAGTGTTTGTATTTTAATTAGTAATATTCCGCTGCACACTCTATTCACCTCCAATAGAGTATTTGCATAATATATCGGTCCTACAGACATCGATCCAAACTAAATGACCCAATATATGATTTCGACTATTTTTGAGCCTACTACATACATGCATAAGTTGTCCCACTCAATCGAGACCCCATATGCTATTTAAATTCAAATGTCACATAAGACCGCTCATGTGACTTTTTAAGCCTATTTCCAATTGGGGTAATTTTTATTGAGCCTAAACTTGTCAACAAGTTATGGTGGACTCGTTAGGGTTATCCCCATGTAGAGAGGCCCTTCTAAATATTTAATTCAAAACCAAATAGCAAAACTCTACAAATCCAATTCCCTATATTTGGAAACTTATATATTTATGTGCCAATCCCACTTGTATTTAGACTCCAAAACCCACCAAAACTTACCCAAATCTACTAATATTAGGCCAAACCTCCTCTATAAACCCTAAAACCCAGCCCCTTCAAATTTACTTAAGTCAAAAAATTATCAATTCAAGTCTCGAAAGACTCGACAAAGGTCACCAAAGAAGATGCACCACGTAGCGGATGCGCTCCTCAGCATCATGCGCCCCATGCCGATACGTCTAGTGACGAATACACATATGTGCACCCTAAGCTCGTCAACCATCAAAACATTTAATGCTATGTGACAGAACCATCATCACGCTTCCCGAAGACTGAGCAGTTAACATTTTTTGCAAAAAACGAAGAGCCGTCGACGCCAGCCTCATCATTACTTATTTTATCGGTTATAGCTGTGCTCAGCCACATGGCTGACTGATCACCCGCATGCGCCTCCGCAACCATGCGCCCAAAGCTCTGCATGCACCTCGAAAGCCATGCGCCCATACTTGCTTTTGACTCCTTAAAAGCTATGAGCCAAGTCTCCTCATGCGCCAGGTCTTAGGCGTATCCAGACAGATCGTCTGCACCAAATCCAAGATCTTGGAGCCATGAACATGAGCCATGTGTCATTAACATAGTTCTGTATATGAATGGTTGCCAACCACCCAAGATCTCATCAACAACCAAATCTCAACAACTACCATGTGTCAGCTCTATCGCAACTCAACAGTGCAGTACAAACATATTCATCTCCAGATCCCTGGTGTATCATCCATGCGCCCAACAAAGTCAGCCACGTAGCGTCCCTACGTACAAGTTCTCCGTGCGTGCACCGCACATGCATGCATAAGCAGATCATTCTGCTGCCTATAAATAGGGGATCATTCCTTCATTCAATATCTCCAATCTCTAAGCTCGAAGCCCCAGTATTGAACATTTTTTAACCACTTCAACATCGAGAGCACTTGCAAGAGTTCTAATTCTCTTCAAGTTACTGCTCGTTTTAGAGCAACCCAGACTTTCAGAGAGTTCGAGTTTGTCGTCAGATCATCAACACAGTCAAAGAATTGCCCACTCGCTCCATCGCCACGGTTTTCTGACAAAAACAAAAATGTAATCCTAGGATTACATCTGAATCCTACATTATACTACGCTATGTTTGTAATTAAATTCAAAGTTCAATCAAAATAACTTATTTTAATGGCAAACAAACTGGCGACTCTGCTGGGGACCTATTCTCCTCCAACGAGAAGGTCGTGTCACAGTCTAACGATAATATGGTCGGCTGCTTCCAAAATTTGCTTGTGGTACGCCTCAATCAACAGGTGTACGAGGTGTTTATCTCTGAAGGCAGTACGAGTCCTTCGAAGCGATTGCCAAAGCCGAAGAAGACCCGCCAAGTCTGGGTGCGCAAAGGCGATGCACCGAGCACCACCATTGAAGGAGCGGCGCCACCATAGTCCTCCCTTCCAGCTGATGTTCTCAGTAACCAACACTTTGCCACTGGTGCAGCGCATCTGCCTGGGAAGCACAGTGTTGACTGCACACCTTTTTATTCTTTCCAATCGAAGAAGATGCGCCGATGGAATAAGGGCACAGACAGTCTTTCGTGCATGAGCTATGATGTGCAAGAGAAAACCTCTGTCTTTGATAAAATCACTCTCTATCTTGGCAATGAAGAATTAGATTCTGAGTACTATGCACCTTTACGGGCTAGTACTTAGAATCCTAAGGCAGTATGAGCCATGTGCCCCCAAATATGCTATGCCCGCAGCAAACCAGAAATATGCGCTTAAAGTCATGAGCGCAGCTGATGGTAAGCTATACAGAGTCGACACGGGTGCTTTGGCACCCGCAACGAGTCAACTCTCGAGGTCTCCGTCCCACTTGGGCGCATCTCCTGTGCTTTGAACCAAGCTTGGTGGGGCAAATCTTGTGGCTTTGGACCCATGCGCTTGTGCGCATGAAGTGGGTTCAAGTCGTAATACATGTTGTTCTCCCACAAATGATTCGGGCATATTTTATGTGTTGGAACCAGATCAGGGGGCACAAATCACCCAAACGCCTGGCCCTGCTATGCACCTGAAGGGGGTACAATGTGAAACTCTTCTTACATGATCTACACAATGTGATCACTCACAAACGTAGATTGGAGTAGATGACCTCCATGCATGATGTACCCCTCATAAGGCATACTTGTGCTATGGTCGCCATCAATTGTTGCTGTTGTGAGACAATGACCGCACCACCAAGGCGGTCTGTATTTTAACGACTGCAACCAGCTGCACCTATCCGACATCTTCTCTAAAGAAGAATACCAATAGACGACGAGACAGTACTCCCGGTCGCCTCGTGCCATGACGTTTCCAACTCCCATGTATCAGGAAGAAAAGCAAATACCACCAACTCCTCTGCCTTGGCTAGTCAATTGAACAGTTGATCGAAGAAAGAAAGCAGCAGTCTCGCCAACCGAGGTATTCTAGAATAGTTGTTTGAGGAGAAAGACGATACAAGCTGGGGGTGATCAGACATGGACAATCCATGACAACCCATCATTCGAGGATGAGGATATCTACTAAGGAACCGACACTGATGTAGCTGGGGGTAGCCGTACAAGGCATCAGAAGAAGAAGCTCTTAGAACAACCTTCACACAAGAAAGCAAGGCAAAAAGTACAGCATCGACCGATCCACCCCCCTTCTACTAATGTCATGCCCGTCTACATGGCAGGGTGTGGCAACGAAGAAGAAATAGAAGCTTCAACTCTGGATCTTGTATGGATCATGGACAACTTGGAAGATGGCCTCAAGACCCTCTCCACCACCATGCGATCTTTGACCCAAATGGTGTTTAAGATTCGAAAAACTCTGACTTCTCAAAGGGCACCTGTATCTACCAGTCATGATCCTGGGGCTAACGAAAGTCAAGTATACCCCCTCAATGGGTATCTTCAGGGATAGATCATCACATTGTACCTCTGATGTCAGCTCATTCGGGTACCAAGCTTCATAATTTATCTCCCTCACCTGCTCCTGGACAGAGGAGCTGGTTGAGATGGTGAGATATTTGTGTGATCGATTTGAAGCAAAAATAAACATGAGGAAACGCCAGAAGCTTGGGATTCGACAACCTTATCCTTCCGAATGGAACAAAGTGGTTTATCATCCAAATATAAATTGCAAACATTGACACCATTTGACAGGAAGGAGTCTCCCCGCTGATATCTGACCTAATTGCACTCTGTGATGGGACATCTTCCAAAGGAAGATGCCTTGCTTATAATTTTGTTCGTCGAGATATTGAAGGGAGTCGCCTACGACTGGTACTATAGTCTCTCTGACAACTGCATATCCTACTTCGACGACTTAACACATCTGTTCCTTGATCGATTCTATGATGGAAGAAAAGATATGACAATGTCGCCTCTGATAAAAGTGGTCCAAAAGGAGAAAAGACTGTTCGAGCTTTCATTGAGCGCTTTCGGCAAGCATATTTAAGGTTGCCTCTGGGTATACCAGAACATGTCCTGATATATTCATGCAGCATGAATATGACGCCTGCGATCAAGCTCTGGCTCGACTCAGTCCAGCCTTTATCTTGGAGTTCGCTGATCATTGGTGCCAAAATGCCGAGAAAAAGGCATGTGACGTACAGCTTCTGGGGTTAGCTTTCCTGCGTTCGATAATATAGGGAAATATGCTGCCGCCAAGAGTAATGGGCATGACCCGAAAGAAAAGTTGACATTAACTGTCAATGCCTCAAAAAGTACACAAGGCCCGCTCAAAAACCACCGCCCGTACCAAGACTGAAGGAGGTTTAATCCTTTAATGACGAAGACACCCTTCAAATCTTCGAGACGCTGAGCAAAGCGAAAAAATCAAGTTGCCTGATCAAAAGAGACTCGATGAGGTTGACATGATAGGCGATCTGAGGTACTGTCACTACCATCAGTTCATCGGGTATCCAACTCGAGACTGCTACATCTTGAAGAACTATATACAATGCATGATCAATACAAACGTCCTTTCGCTTGATTATGAGGAGAAGACAGTCTTAGCCAACATGGTGTCTTTCCAGTTCGGTACCTTACTACCTACTGAAGCTCAAGATGGCATCGTCCCCATCCCAAAGGCGACAATGGAAGTAATCAACCTTCTACCAACTCATGACATTACGAGTGGACTAATAGCACTTACGATGTCCTTAAGAGAGATCATGTGGGTCCACCTAGATCTAGCTCCAGAATTGACTCAACTGGAGATACATCCTGTCACGACCCGCACCCGTTTTTTTTTAAACGGATATGAGACGTGTCCAAGCCAGCCTACGCCGCAGTGTCGGCGGTAGAACGCTGTCACGGCCATGAAGATCAAAATCACAAACAATGCTCATACACATAATTAATTTAACTTACAATGATCACAAGTTTTACATTTGCAGAAAAATATAAACTTGTACAAATAAATGAATGACTACAACTCAACTATCTAGCTAGTCTCTAGGCTTTTGTCTGCAAGTATTCCCGTCACTTCCCAAGCTAAGTGAGTCCACGGCTAACCTAAAAATGTTGGTTTCCAGTCAGGAATGGAATGAGCACAATCCACTGAATGCAATTTCAAATAAAGAAAATGACAATAAAACAAAGGTTAGACATCAATCATGAGTTTTGAAAATAAACAGTAAATACGGAAAACCAATAGACCCAAAATACTCTCCCAACTGTTAGAAGTACCTTTGATATGTGATCGGTCTGGGGTACTACACCGCACGGTCTACGAGGTCTACTTGCATGAAAAATAAACACGGGCTACAATGTCTACTTGCAGAAAATAAACACGGGCTACACTACTTGCAGAAAATAAACATGGGCTACACTACTTGCAGAAAATAAACACGGGCTACACTACTTGCAGAAAAATAAACACGGGCTACAATACTTGCAGAAAATAAACACGGGCTATGGTCAGATCACACATCCTTGGTACTTCTCATTCCCGACTCAATAATTTATAATAGAGTATAAAAATCACATAACCAATGACTAATCAATAAAATATAGTAAGATCAATATCGAAATGCAGACAATAAACTGTACTCGCCTGTGGTCCTCTGCTAGTGAAACCGACAGTCTGAACTACTCAATGTGCCACAAAAGTCAAATCCCGTACAACAGTCCCCGAAAGCTGAAATAAACATTACTAATGTTTTTAGAATAGTCAAATTAGCTAGGGTTGCCTGTCCTTAAGTCCAATTCTGGACACAGAGGTAAAACGGTAATTTCGGGCAAAAACGATATCCGCTGTTGGACCCACTTTGCACCGAAAAGCGTGTCAGAGTCAATGGTCCTTAAAATTGTCAAACTACATGTCTACGGATCCAGTTTTCGATACGAACCCAACCGTATGTCCAAAGTTAGATTCCGGTGGGCCGTGCACAAAATCGCCCGTTGAGTGGGACCGTGGGGCCCGCAAAACGACAATTTTATCAACGGTCTTAGAATCAGACCAAACTTGGCATAGTGGACCAGAAAAATGATACGGTTCTGTTGGCGTAAGTTTCGTCTTGATCTGACAAGCGTGCACAAAGTAATTGAGAAATTTGCAAAGTGCACGATACGGTAAATTTCGACGGATACGCATCAAATTCGCGCGCGCACGCGACCAATTTGAATTCCGTCAAAGCCCACACGACCACGAAGCCATTACGCAGCTTTCGATGCTTTCGGTTCGCGACCACGTCGTCCCGATTGGCATGACACACGTCGTGTGGAACAATTTTCTAGTTTTCAAAACAGGTTTTTGGGAAACTTTGGAATTCGATTTCTCGGCGAGTAGTCGATGAATTCAAATTCCGTAAGAAGGAATTCGAAGCCCTACATGTTGTCAAAAATTTCTTCAAATAGTTTTCTAAAATTCCTAACTGGTTGATCAGAATCCATCTCGAAACATGAGGGTTTCGACTAGAAAACTGTTCTGATTTGGATCAGTTTTTCGTCAATGTTCGTGTCGGTTTATCGGGCAACCTAGGGTACCTAAATTCAAACTATTTGAAGGGATAGGGAGTCATATATGTTGTCTTCCTATCGAACCAATTGGTTCGAGAAACCATGACGAGATGAGAGCGTGGGATACCTGCGAAGTTGACGTTGCGTCATGTACTGCTGCCGCTGCTCTGTCCCGTTACAGTCATTCGTGCGCGTGCGCGGCCGGCTCCGGCGCTCGCGCGGCGGCGAGATTGGTCGCCAGGGTCGGTGGGTGGTGGTGGCGTCGAGTTTTGCTCGAGTTTAGGGTTTCGAGCGGTTTCGTCTCTCTCCTGCACCGACTATATATATATATTATATATATATATATATACGTATAACCGAAAGTCTGGGGGTCGGGTTCGACTGCAGCTGGGCTAGGTGAAGATTAGCTTCTTGGGTCGGGTTGTTTCATCGGGTGTGGGATTGCCTGGCTCGGCCTGGGCCCAAGGCTGGGCTGGGCCTCTGGAATGGGATGGATTTATTTCCTTTACATATAATCATGCATTCAAATATATGTATACATATATATTTTTACACATACCAATGTATGTATCATTTATATATATATACCTACACTTGTATACTTGTATACATTTATACTTACATACACAATATTATACTATATATTTATATATACGTACACATTTTTATATATTTATATATATATACACATATGTATACATGGTATTATTTGTATTTAATATACACAAACCCACATATTCCTATATTATACATACACACATATATTCCTATGTAAATTATATATAATATACATATATATATAAATACATAAATACACGTATACAATATATATATTTATATATATTTAATTATATATATATATATATTATATAATATATATATATATTTTTTTTTTATATATATATATATAATATATATATATATATATACACACATGCACACACTCATAAATAGTTAAATACCTATATATATATATTATATATATATATATATATATAGATAATATATATATATATATATATGTACACACATATGTATCCTTATATATTACAATACTATAAAAAAATTATGTACATATATAATGATTCCTATACATATAGGATGTATACATCCAAGCCATAAAATATAAAGAAATAAATAATACTCTAATTAAAATAATATTTAATAAGAAACATTTTAAATCATTTAATATTAAATAAATACACTATCTAGATCATGCACAGAAATAATACAATTGTAGCCAATAAATATATGCATGGACGGGCTACGAGTCTACAAGGCTGGGGCTTGGCTCGGTTGAGCCGGGTCGAGTCAAAACTGAACATGGTGCAATAGTTAAAATAAAATAGGTATTTATAATGATGGAAAATATGTAGCATGTGGGGACTCAATAAAATGGGACACAAGTGTCGGACGGGTAGTAGGCTTCATGAGGGCCATGTCCATATTTTGGGTTGGCAGGTTTGGGTCGATGTCGGGTCCCGAAATCGAATTGGAAGTCAGGTCATATTTTACGGTGGATAATTAATTGGCCTAAATTGATCCAAAAGTTGCACGAAGCAAATGAAGCACAAGATGATGTGTCTGAGTGGGACACGAAGGTCATGGGTGTAGGGTGTCTCGAGTAGATCATGCATGAGGAGTTGGTTTCGAGAAAACGACTAGTCTTGTGCTCTGAAATTAAAAGACACGACAATGTGCAAATTACGATCAAATAAAAGAGTGGGAAAATTAATTATAAATTAAATGGTCTAAATTTACCCGAAGTTATGCGAAGCAAAAAGAGCACAAGGGAACAAGTTTGCGTGGGTATTATATTCAAAATGAAGATAATCTTGTCCACTACAAAACTCAAGGAAGTTTCCAGAGATGGACATCTCTGACGCTCCAAAAATCAAAGGCACGGAGAAGTACAATTAAGAATAAAATAACCACGATGAAATAATTTATTGAAATAATTCAATCAGAAAATTAAAAAATCAACCCGAAAATCAGGGTGCTCACATCCTACCCACCTTACAAAAATTTCGTCCTCGAAATTTAAATTCATAATTATTCCTTAAAATTCAAAGTCTTTAATCTCCTCAAATTTAATTTCTCCAAAAAAATTTTATAGCCCTCCTAACCACTTGTAATTATGAAACCTCGAGGGCTTCTACCCACCTTTGGTCACGCTACTCCTTCAAGGGTATGTCACTAAAACTTTATAACCTTCCATCAAGTTGCTAGAGTCATCATCCCTAGATATCTAAGACATATGACGTCTACATTCCCACATATCTATCAAACAACCCGAACTTAGCAATCAGTAATTTACACTAGTAGCTAAGAAATATTGGTAAACTCTAGTAAGCATGAAAATTCGTCGCTCCGAAGTAGGGAGGACAGGAAGATAAGGCAGAATAATCGGGAGCAACGGTGAAGTTTTAAGAGCAGTGGAGAGCATCCAATGTTGCAGATAGAAAGGAAGTTTATGAACCCCTGTCTTATTTACTAGATTGGGCTACTCTAGTCCAGTCACTTACTACACCGAAGGACTCTTGTTTCCTAGAGGGCTTGCAATCCTTGCAATGCATAAATTCCGTTCTCAAAATTCTAAACTGTTTCTATAATAGAACGGAATCTGGGAAATCAAGATTGTGATCTTTTCCGTGGTTATTTAAACACACGAACAAGGGATATAAAATGTAATACAAGATCATATCGCAACTTCCAGGTAACTGGAATAATGGTTACGAAAGACACCACATTCTAAGAGGTGGATATTACCTAATTGGTATAGGGACCTATTTAAATAGTTTGGCTTACAGTCCAAAAATAGTGATACGTATGGATGGACTTCACTGGGTCTTAATGGGTTCCTCAATTGTACATCAATTGTCGGTTGGATGAACCTTGGACTTCAATCTACATGGACTGGACAAGATCCTTATTAACTACTTTACTAGGTCAGGGTAACCTAGAGTAGTTTCAACCCAAGTGGTTGAGCTAGTTGGACAGTCGGGTTGGTTAAATAGGTTCTCTAAGCCCTGAAGGTGCGCCTTTCGCGAATTCTGTGTTTAAGTGGCTCGAGAAGACACCATTGAGTGGCACACTAGTGACATGTGCGCAGTGGGCTCGAGTCGATCACAACCATATATTGGGTTTAAGGCTTCGAGTCGAAGTTGAGTCCCTAATCGTAATCGAAGTTTACCGTACCGTGGTAAGGGTTATGTTAGTCCTTTCTACCTAAAGTCCGTACCATAAAATAGAGTACAAGGGGACGTGTTTGAGTGGGACATGATATACCTAGATAAAGGTGGACTCGTCTAGATCTTACATATGAAATTTGTTGGAAGGTAACAACTGGTCTCGTGCTCCAAATATTAATGACACGGCCGGGGACAAAATGATCTAAATGAAAAGTGGGAGTCCAAGGGCACTAATCATCACCCCAGTAGAAAATTATTCTAGTCATTCGGTAATCTTCATATACTCCCAAAAATTTTAGGAGCTTATAGTCTACCCACCTTAGAAGCTAGGATATGATTTTGGGAATAAGAGGTTGGAAAAAATTCCAATGTCCGGATATTGTACCTCGACTCTTATAAATGAAGAATAAGGCACGACGTAACGGAATAGGTATATGTAAGTCAAGTCAATGATCATTCCTCAATAAATGAGAAACGAGGGTGTATAATAACACATGGTCGATAACATAGTAGAACATACCCATCCATAGTGTGCAAGAGTTATCGACGGGGGTAACCAGCTCCAAGGCATGTCCTATGAAAGATTTCTAACAACTGAGTCTGAATCTCTAGTTGTGTCAAACCATCAGACTATTATCATAAGGGTTCTAGTGGCATGGGCTGTAGTGATCATGCGTTGTTGTTGACAACTGGTATATCACAATTTGACAGGGTATTTAATCTATGGTATTAGCTAAACAAGTGACTGTGGTGTTCCAATACTAGTTAGGTCTTAATATCAAATTTACATAACTAGAGTAATAGTTGGAAACCAATCTCGGGAGGAGTGTCACGGTAAATGATTACACTATTGTCCACTCATCTCATGTCTAACTGTGGGCTTCGGTCGAGGAAGGGTTGGTTCAAGGCTTCAGGGTTGCTAGTTAAGGCAAGCTTCCAGCAAAAATTAGAGACTCGCAACCTTTGGTCTCAAAAGAATAGGTAGTCTCCTAGGTAGGCATTTCGACTAAGAGTAAAACCCTAATCATCTTAAATTCAGATGGCTTGAAAGTCCCGATAACAGTTTGGGTCGAGAGGAGAACGAGTAAACTCGATCACATGGCTGGCTGACGATAACACCCTTGTGTATACACTACCATAGCCGTGGGATATGCGGTATCCCTCTCTACTATTTCGAGCTTTTGCCTTTCCAAATCGTGAAGGACAAAAACAATAAAGAATTCAAGGAGAACGTTACTGAATATAATTTCATGATTCAAAGACGAACATATAATTCAAGAGGAATTGTCAAAGCAGTCGCGGATGAGATCCTAGATACCTATATATCTCCATCCACGTAGTGTAATTAAACGAAGAGCGAACCAAATACATCATGGTTGATCAGACCATAATACACTGATTCTGATTAGATAATAAGTTAGTGGACGTCCCCAATAAACATATCTTGAATCAAGCTCGATAAACGATAAGCTTACAAAAAACTAGGTTGTAATAGCGCGTTGGTCACGATAGTCAAGATACAAGTACGCGAGATTTTTGAAAGAAGGCACAAATAGTTCGTGTTTGTGAGAATCAAACCTTACCCGGTGTTCATGCTATACAGTCTTCCTACTATCTTCTGATCCATAAGGACTTGGTCGACTAATGGGTTATGGTCATTCTAAATTCCATATTCTAGGTAACCCTATTAGTGTTAGTCGATATCCTCGTCAATAGGTCACAAGGACCACGGAATGCTAGATCGGGAGACGTGCTATCCAACTTATAAAACTTCTACCAATATTGGCTTCAGATCTTATGGAACACAGGACACTGTCCTATCCTCTATAGTATCCTTAATTTGTAATCACGTCTGAGGTCATTTCACCGAGGACTATGCCTCGCCCGTAAAATAGGGCTGTGGTAATCCTTGGTTTCGTTACTCAAATATGATACAAATCGAACATATTTAACTCTATCCAATATTGGCTCAAGGATAACTACGATCAAGAGTGGACCACTAGTCATATCTATAGCAAATTCTATAACCGATATTTTCCTAATCTTCTTTCCACTCTAGGGGTCGTGTCTCGCCAGTGCCTGCTGGCTGCAGTGAATCCCTAGTCTCCAAAATTTAAATAAATGGCGACAGTGCGGCTGTCCTGCCAGTATAAGTTAACTAACATTCTCGTAACTATATCTGTAAATAAATCCCTGAGCTTCTAGAGATTCAAACAAGTTGACTATGAATAAGGCATAAATATTTTCCCTATCAACCCTTAAAATAAAAGATGAGCGGGGAGGAAATAATTGAAGACAAAAGATACACAAACATTCTAATGTCTATTCCATGTGTATTCAATCATTGAGGAAAAACTTTGAACTGAAACTAACTCGAGGTCCGTATGGGGATAACAATAATTAATTTTACAAAATATTAATTCCTAGGCAAATAGAAACTAAATAGACAGTTCGACTAAGATATGGATAATATCTAAGAGGCAAAGAGAAGGATCTGCCCAATTCATCAGGTTAGATCATAAATTAATGAGCCCTGTCTCACCAAGTGAATAATCTATCCACTTTGGATCGTGTCGCCATATCGAGAGATAATAGTGTACCTATGGGGATCGACAAATAATCAACATTAATACCTCCTCATCTAAATTACATGGCCTAGACTACCCATCGGTCAATTTGTATAAGGGACTCTTAGTCCTAGTCATTCTCTTAAATTAAATTAATCCTTGTTCGTGAATGAGCATGTTCTAGTCGCAGGCTCGCAATAGTACACTAACTTAAGTACCATTACGAGTTCGCATGATTTGCAAAAACAGACCTGCATGGGCCACCACATAAACTTGTCACGACCCGCACCCGTTTTTTTTAAACGGACGAGACGAGTCCATGCCAGCCTACGCCGCAGTGTCGGCGGTAGAACGCTGTCACGGCCATGAAGAACAAAATCACAAATAATGCTCAATCACATAATTATTTAACTTACAATGATCACAAGTTTTACATTTGCAGAAAATATAACTTGTACAAATAAATGAATGACTACAACTCAACTATCTAGCTAGTCTCTAGGCTTTTGTCTGCAAGTATTCCCGTCACTTCCCAAGCTAAGTGAGACCACGGCTAACCTAAAATGTTGGTTTCCAGTCAGGAATGGAATGAGCACAATCCACTGAATGCAATTTCAAATAAAATGACAATAAAACAAAGGTTAGACATCAATCATGAGTTTTGAAAATAAACAGTAATACGGAAAACCAATAGACCCAAATACTCTCCCTAACTGTTAGAAGTACCTTTGATATGTGATCGGTCTGGGGTACTACACCGCACGGTCTACGAGGTCTACTTGCATAAAAATAAACACGGGCTACAATGTCTACTTGCAGAAAATAACACGGGCTACACTACTTGCAAAAATAAACACGGGCTACACTACTTGCAGAAAATAAATACGGGCTACACTACGTGCAAAAATAAACACGGCTCACTACTTGCAGAAAAAAACACGGGCTACAATACTTGCAGAAATAAGCACGGGCTATGGTCAGATCACACATCCTTGGTACTTCTCATTCCCGACTCAATAATTTATAATAGCGTATAAAAATCACATAACAAATGACTAATCAATGAAAGTTAGATCAATATCGAAATGCAGACAATAAACTGTACTCGCCTGTGGTCCTCTGCTGGTAAAACCGACAGTCTGAACTACTCAATGTGCCACATAGTCAAAACCCGTACAACAGTCCCCGAAAGCCGAAATAAACATTACCAATGTTTTTAGAATAGACAAATTAGCTAGAGTTGCCTGTCCTTAAGTCCAATTCTGGAAACAGGGGCAAAACGGTAATTTCGGGCAAAAACGATATCCGCCGTTGGACCCGCTTTGTACCGAAAAGCGTGCCAGAGTCATGGTCTCTAAAGTCATCAACTACATGTCTACAGATCCAATTTTCCGATACGAACCCAACCGTATGTCCAAATTGGATTCCGGTGGGCCGTGCACAAAATCGCCCGTTGAGTGGGAACGTGGGGCCTACAAAACGACGATTTTATCAACGGTCTCAGAATCGGACCAATATTGGCATACAGGACCGAAAATGATACGGTTCTGTTGGCACAAGTTTCGTCTCGATCTGACGAGTGCACAAAGTAATTGAGAATTTGCAAAGTGCATGATACGGTAAATTTCGACGGATACGCATCAAATTCGTCGCGCACACGGACCAATTTGAATTTCGTCAAAGCCCACACGACCACGAAGCTGTTACGCAGCTTTCGATGCTTTCGGTTCGCGACCACGTCCCGATTGGCGTGACGCACGTCGTGTGGAACAATTTTCTAGTTTTTAAAACAGGTTTTGGGAAACTTTGGGATTCAATTCTCGGCGACTATTCGATGATTCAAATTCCGTAAAAGGGATTCGAAGCCCTACATATTTTCAAAAAGTGTCTTCAAATATTTTCTAAAATTCCTAACTGGTTGATCAGAATCCATCACGAAACATGAGGTTTCGACTAGAAAACTGTTCTGATTTGGATCAGTTTTTCGTCAATGTTCGTATCGGTTTATCGGCAACCTAGGGTACCTAAATTCAAACTATTTGAAGGGATAGGGAGTCGTATATGTTGTCTTCCTATCGAACCAATTGGTTCGAGAAACCATGACGAGATGAGCGTGGGATACCTGCGAAGTTGACGTTGCGTCATGTACTACTGCCGCTGCTCTGTCCCGTTACAGTCATTCGCGCGCGCGCGCGGCCGGCTCCGGCGCTCGCGCGGCGGCGGGGTTGTTCGCCAGGGTCGGTGGGTGTGGTGGCGTCGAGTTTTGCTCGAGTTTAGAGTTTCGAGCGGTTTCGTCTCTCTCTCCTCTCCTGCGTCGACTATATATATGTATAATATATATATATATATATATATAATATCTATATATATATATATATATATATATACGTAAAACCGAAAGTCTGGGGGTCGGGTTCGACTGTAGCTAGGCTAGGTGGGGATTAGCTTCTTGGGTCGGTTGTTTCAGCGGGTGTGGGATTGCCTGGCTCGGCCTGGGCCCAAGGCTGGGCTGGGCCTCTGGAATGGGATAGATTTATTTCCTTTACATATAATCATGCATTCAAATATATGTATACATATATTTTTACACATACCAATGTATGATACATTATATATATACCTACACTTGTATACTTGTATACATTTATATTTACATACACATATTATACTATATATTTATATACGTACACATTTTTTATATATATTTATATATATATACATATGTATACATATATACACAAACCCACATATGTATAAAAAAAAATATATACACATATGTATACATGTATTTTTGTATTTATATACACAACCCACATATTCCTATATATTATACATACACACATATATTCCTATGTAAATATACATATATACATATAATATATAATACATAAATACACGTTTACAATATATATTTAATATATAGATATATTATATATATATATATATAATATATATATATATATATATAATATATATATACACCACACATGCACACACTCATAATAGTTAAATACCTATATATATTATATATATAATATATATATATATATATATATATATTATATATAGATATATAAATTATATAAATATATATATTATAGATATATATATATATATCTATATATATATATATTATATATTTATATATAATTATATATATAATATTATATTTATATATATTTTATATATATATAAATATAAAAAAAAATATATATATAAAATATATATATATATTATATATAAAATAATATATATATAATAATATATATATATATATATATATATATATATATATATATATATATATATATATATATATATATATCTATATATATATGTCACACATATGTATCCTTTATATAATACAATACTATGAATAAATTATGTACATATATAATGATTCCTATACATATAGGA